>CM042444.1:28340926-28455926 GCA_023631565.1 Gymnocephalus cernua
CAGACCGTGCAAAACATGTCAGACTGTCCTGCCAACCGGTAGAAATGTTAACATCAATGTACGCTGTAGCGATGTTTCACTCTGAAAGCTGCTGCCGTTTCAATCCTGTCCTGGGCTGTTGCTCCATTTCCCCCGCGACGCGCGCACACACACACACACACACACACACACACACACACACACACATGGACACACGGACACAATCACACGGTGAATGCAGGAAAAAACGGAGATGAGACGTACATAACCTAAATTGAGGACAGCTACGCTCATTATTGTAAGTGCAATAAGTTAAAGTCCAACAAGTAGCTACTCAAACTGTATGAATGTGTCCCAGACCAGGATAGAAAATTAACTAACAATGTAAAGATCAACAAGCCACTGACACACAGGCCTAGCTGTATGTTCAAATTTGATTAGTTCAATAAATTATTATGTTTTGCCTTAATACACAGGCTATGATGAATAGGACAGGATAGGATCAGAGAGACACAGTAATTCCTGTTATTCACCTTTATGAGGCAAAAAAAAAATCTGGCTGGTAAAAAGTCACTGTGGCGGGTGGATTTTTAAATCCACCCGCCACAGTGGCTGGTGGTCAAAAAAGTTAACTTCATGCCCTGCATACACTAATGGAGAGATGTCAGAGTGAATGGGCTGCGACTCCAGAACAGGAGCCCTGAGCAGTGTGTGTGTGTGGGGGGGGGGGGGGGGGGTTCGGTGCCTTGCTCAAGAGCACCTTGGCAGTGCCCAGGAGGTAAACTGGCATCTCTCCAGCTACCAGTCCATCTCCGTACTTCGGTCCGTACGGGGACTTGAACCAGCGACTCTCCAGTTCCAACCCATCTCCCTACGGACTGAGCTTCTGCCATCGTTGCTCTGGTTGGTTGTAGTGCTATCCTATTGCGTGCAGAGGGAATTTGAATTTTATCCCACCCCTCAGATTGAGCCCTGTCAATGGTGAGTTCCCAGACCCAACATCTGGATGTGGGTCTGGCTTGTCAGGCTAACAGAAACCATCTTTGGGGGAGCATTTATTGGGCTTGTACTTGGATTTTTTAGTTTGGTTCATGTCCCATCCACTAACATAAAGGGGGCGGGGTTTATGACCTACACTACAGCCAGCCAGCAGGGGACGATCCAGATGTTTTGGCTTTACTTATACAGTCAATGCATCAAACCCTGGTTCTGACTGGCAGAGGAGCTAAACATGTAAAGTTTGTCCTGAGGGTGGTGCAAGAGAAAAGTTCACATGGTCATTAGGGCGCTTTCACACCTACAGCTCGGTAGACTCGGTGTGATTCGTGGGCAAAAAGAAAAGAGCAAAAAATGCATACCAA
This sequence comes from Gymnocephalus cernua, assembly GCA_023631565.1. Taxonomy (NCBI): domain Eukaryota; kingdom Metazoa; phylum Chordata; class Actinopteri; order Perciformes; family Percidae; genus Gymnocephalus; species Gymnocephalus cernua. The sequence continues at coordinate 28,342,267 of CM042444.1, forward strand.
ACATTTAAATCTCTTAGGCAGAGCAGCCTACCCCAACATGTATCAGGACGTCTCTATGTCTCTCCACATTCAGGCATCAACACATATTACAACAGTTTCAGGAGAATCAGGAAATCCATAAGTAGCTGAGGGGATTGTTTATCGTTTTTTGGTTTTCTTTTGCTTTTTTAATGGACAGCTATTCGTTTGTTCATTCATTCAACACCTCTGTAAAGGTTGCTTTCTGTTTTCTCTCCTCTCTCCTCTTCTCTCTCTCAACAGACTGGTAGAAATTTCACCCTCTTTGCTTTGTACTAATGACCTCCCTGCGACACACACACACACAGAAACAAACACACACACACACACACACACACACACACACACACCCACAGACACACACACACACACACACACACACACACACACACACCCACAGACACACACACACACACACACACACACACACACACACACACACACACACACACACAGAAGCACACACACAATCACACACACACACACACACACACACACAGAAACAAACACACACACACACAGACACACACACACACGCACACACAGAAGCACACACACAATCACACACACACACACACACACACACACACACACACACACACACACACACACACACACACACACACACACACACAGAAGCACACACACACACACACACACACACACACACACACACACACACACATACACACACACGTGACTCACTGCAAGGCTGAATGGCGAGCCGTCTTTACCGGCCAGTCAAATGGCTCATTCATCTGGTTTCTATGGCGACAATTAAAACATGTTGCCGGGGTCTTTTGTTGTGTGGCCTCGTTTGGAAAGAGAGAAAGTCTCTTTGCCTTTTTTTTTTGTTGTTGCTTTTTTTTGCTTCTTTTTTTTGTCCAAACAGAAGGTTTTTTAATTTAGTGAAAGAGAAACATCCAGAAACTCTCAGCAGCACAGAAGACGAGTTTAGTCTGAGTTTGATTCACATTTCAAGACTTAAAGGTTTACGGTAGTTTAGTTTTCCAACATTAAGAAGGTAGAAATATTCCAAATTATCCCAAATATATAAAAATGATTTACATATAAAAACAAATAAATACATAGCATTTCATTTAAATTAGTTTATTATCCATTATTCTGTTCATATAGAAATGGAAATATAAACATGTATTTATGTCTTTGAAAAACATACTGCACTAATGTTTATGTTGTTTATGATGTGGCTATACTTTCTCTCTCACACACACACACACACACACACACACACACACACACACACACACACACACGCACACACACACACACACACACACACACACACACACACAGGTTGAAGTGTCTGGCAGTATAAATGGGGTGTCAGAGAGCCACTTCCTGCTCTTTCAGAGCCAGTGGAACATCCATCTCAACCGGAGACACTGAGACACACACACACACACACACACACACACACACACACAAACACGCTCTCTCTCTCTCTCTCTCTCGTACACACAGACACACACACACACACACACACACACACACACACACACACACACACACACACACAAATGTAAGCAAGCTGCAAGCAAACAGTGTTTCCCCACCGTCTTTGTGTATCCCCTGCATTAAAAGAAACAGGTGGATGTGAGGGAGGAGTTAAACGAATGTTGCATTGCAAATAAACCTGCACAACTAAATTCCTGGCGAGCTTGGGAAAAGCATTCACAACTTCATGTTGGGGAAGTCAATATACAGACAGTGTTATTTAACACTTAACTTCATAAATATAATCCAAAAGATTCATGTTGTTTGTTATTGTCAGCCCAGTATCTGCTCATCATGGAGCATCAGAATCAGAAAAGGTTTTATTGCCACAATAAGTACACTTATGTGAAATTTGCCTTGGTGAAAGGTGCATACTCAAAACAAACAAACATATTAAACATTAATATTAGGGCTGTCAAATGATTAAAATTTTTCATCAAATTAATCAGAATTTTCAGTGGATTAATCATGATTAATCACTATTTGCAATTACACCTGAATCCTAACCATTTTTTTCTGAAATGCATACCAAAAGATACTAGTGCTGTCAAGCGATTAAAATATTTAATCGCATTAATGTCATAGTTAACTCGCTATTAATCGCAATTAATCGCACATTTTTATCTATTCTAAATGTCCCTTGATTTCTTTTTGTCCCATTATATTTTCTCATTTTAATTCTCTTATCAGCATGGAAAAGTAGATCGGCTTGCTTTGTGACTGTTTTTTTATTGAAAACAACATTGTCATATACGTTATGTTCAATTTCACACTAACATTCACACTTGGATCTAATAATCTGTCACATAATGTAACGCTGTTACCTCGATGTTCCATTGCAGGTAGTACTGCAGATAGTCCTGCAGATAGTACTACAGGTAGTACTGCCTCATTTGTTTCTCTCACTGACTGTAGAGTCACTACTCGCTCGCTCTGAAGATAATCGCCGTCACGAGCCTACAAGCTACGCGGCTAGCAAGCTAAAACCGGCCGAGGCTTGTGTCTGTTTTGTTTGTGGTCTGCGAAATTACAAGACCCGCCCTTCAGTCACTACTATTGGCCAGGCGTCGAAGGTAACGTAACTCCATTTGTTCAGGTCCTATCCCCTGACCAATCCACTATCCTCACCAATCGCGGTGAAATGCCTAAACCAAACCAATCAGCTGCTTCGTAGGGCGGGACATGGTGTGGCCATAGACAGTTAAAGAAGTGGACTAACAGATCCCGTTGCTCTCTCTATGTGTTACTTGTGCGTTAAAAAAATTATCGGCATTAAAATGGGTTTGCGTTAACGCCGTTAATAACGCGTTAAACTGACAGCCCTAATTAATATAAAATAAACAACAAATACAGAACAAAAACAAATATATACATCCAAAGTAACTGTTGCATAAGAAAAAAGGCTTTTACATCAACGCATTATAATGAGCGGGTTTGTATGATATCGTACTAAATGACATCGACCGTCAGCTGGTCACATGACAGTTTCACAACATTAACGACGTGTTGAAAACCGCGACCGTTACCTTCTCTGGTTTGAAGGTCCACTATGTAGTGTTTTAAGTATTTTATTAGCTAAAATCAGTGTCCTCATTCATAAATATGTCCTCATTGGTGTAAAATGACCTCTGCCAATGATCTGACTTTTCCTCGTAATGTATTTACATTGGACGGGCAAGCCCAAGGAGGCTTCCATGTTTTTCCACCATTTTGAAAAACTATAATAGCTGAGAGGGACATAAAGCACATGAGGTCTCCACTTTAGAGCAAAACGTTTTGAACATCAAACACATCATTTCCTGAATTCTGGTGAAATTTTCTGCAACAATTTGTGCCTTTTCAGCATCAAGTTATGGTGCAAATTTACAAATTTACAAATTTACGTAAAGGAAATATAATAGGTTTTTTGGGGGGTTGCACTGACCAGTTTTAATTATTGAGGGGGTTGTAAATTACACCTATGGGGATGCTTATTGATGAAACACTCCTCTGGGTCGTATTAGAGGGTAGGAACAAACAACCCATGTTGTCGTATGGTTTGGAGGATATTTTACATCACTGTGCGAACAACTACACAGGCTCAGTAATGAAGAAGAAGTAAACATAGAAAAGAGGAGGAAAAAGAGGAGGGGAAACAGAAGGAGCAAGAGGATTTAAAGATGGAAAAGAGTGTTGTCTGAGGACCAGGATGAAATCGAGGGTAGTAATGATGACGAACTGACCGAAGAGCCGGTTATTAACCCGATTCGTGTCACTGAGCCGGGAGAATTGAGTGCCATACGTCAATGAACCGACTCACTCCTGTTTTTTACCTCATTAGCGCCTCCACTGGAGTGGTGGTAGAATCAATCAGGAAATGGGCTACCTCGAGACCGAAAGAGTTGTTAAGAGAGTTGTAGAGACCGTGCACCAGGCTACTGACCGAGAACGAACGTAACTGTTAACAACCGCTCAAGTCTATAATCAAACGGGTGTCTAGGTTTGCTGCAAGTTTGAGTTATTAACCAAGCCTTGTTTCTGGTGCATCTGATTGCGTTTGGCAATTCACACATTATTGATTGGGAAGTACATCACATACAAATACACATCGTGTTATCTTAGTTATGTTAAGTTAAATGTTAGAGAAGTGAATGTTGCAGGCTGTCACGAGCAGACCGGGCAGGCACCAGGCTACTGCCGAGACCGAATGTAACCGTGTAACTGCTCAAGTCTATGTAATCAAACGGGTGTCTAACGGTTCTCAGCAAGTTTGAGTTATTAACCGATCCCAGAAACCTTTATTTCTCGTGCATCTTAGATGATTGTGTACATATAAATTCATAGGCTACATTACCGATGGATATCACATACAAATACACATCATGTTATCTCGGTAAATGTGTAGTTAAATGTATTATGGTAGGCAGGCTGTCTCGAGGAGAGACCGCGCCGCGCACCAGGCTACTGACCCAGACCGTAACCGTGCCTAATGCACAAGTCTATGTAATCAAACGGTTGTCTAAAGGTTCTCGGCAAGTTTGAGTTGTCAACCGATCCCAGAAACCTTTACTTCTCGTGCATCTTAACAAATTCACAGGCTACATTACCGATGGATATCACATACAAGTAAATACACGCCATGTTATCTTGGTAGTTAGGTATAATCCCCCCCCCCCCCGCCGCAGGCACATGAACCGGTGACCGAATCTATAGACTCGGTTCGCCAACCAACAACCATCCAATTGAACCGACTCGCCGGTTGTCACATCACTAGAGGGTAGAGTAGAAACAAGATTAAAGAAGAGATAGAAACATTGAGATCCCAAGTCAAAGAAGAGATGTGGAGGACCAAGATGAAGATCTCGTCCTTATCACTTCACCCCCGAACGTTAATTGCCGCGTCGACAAAATCGTTCCGTTACGCAGCCTCCGACAAACTTGTCTCATTTGGCGGATAAGATGAATCTGCGAGAAGAGAGAGATGGGGGGGACTAATGTTCAAAATGCATTAAATGTTTTTCATGTATGACTGCATTTTTGCTGACATTTCAGCTCCGTGCTCATTAATATGGAGACCAAATTAAACTTATGATTGCTTGTTGATTTTCTCCCACCATCCCTCCTCCCCCCCTTCCCTCTCGTCTGTTTTGTCAAGCGTTTATCCCTCGTTTCTCTGTGTTTTTGCAAAGCTCTGGCATTTCATTTTTGTTTTCATAAGCCAAATTCATAGTGATATAAATATATCTCTTTCGATAGGAATTTCTTTAATGATGATGTAGGGTTTTCTTCTTTTTTGTGAAGTAAAAACAATTCTAACTCGCGGTGTAATGGACCATAGTTGATCACTCACGGTTTGGAATGCATGTGAACCGCGGATCCATTGCAAAGTTGAACCATAATAATAGTGTTTAAACCTTTTTACTGTCGCTGTTGCTTAAAGGTCCCATGACATGGTGCTCTTTGGATGCTTTCATATAGGCCTTAGTGGTCCCCTAATACTGTATCTGAAGTCTCTTTTATATAGGCCTTAGTGGTCCCCTAATACTGTATCTGAAGTCTCTTTTATATAGGCCTTAGTGGTCCCTAATACTGTATCTGAAGTCTCTTTTATATAGACCTCAGTGGTCCCTTAATACTGTATCTGAAGTCTCTTTTATATAGACCTTAGTGGTCCCCTAATACTGTATCTGAAGTCTCTTTTATATAGACCTTAGTGGTCCTCTAATACTGTATCTGAAGTCTCTTTTATATAGACCTTAGTGGTCCTCTAATACTGTATCTGAAGTCTCTTTTATATAGGCCTCAGTGGTCCCCTAATACTGTATCTGAAGTCTCTTTTATATAGACCTTAGTGGTCCCCTAATACTGTATCTGAAGTCTCTTTTATATAGACCTTAGTGGTCCCCTAATACTGTATCTGAAGTCTCTTTTATATAGACCTTAGTGGTCCCCTAATACTGTATCTGAAGTCTCTTTCCCAAAATTCAGCCTTGGTGCGGAATTACAGCCACTAGAGCCAGTCCCACAATGAGCTTTCCTTAGGACGGCCCATTTCTGTGTCTGTAGCTATTGAGGAGGAGAGAGGGGGGCAAGGTGGAGGGTGGGGGTGTGGCCTTGACCAACTGCCACTTTGCTAGTTTGCAAGCCATGATGTCTCTCTCTCATGGGTTGGCCAAATTCTCTGGGCGGGCAAAGCAGAAAAAGGGGAGGTAACCTCGCTCCTTATGACCTCATAAAGAGGACATTCCAGAACGGCTCATCTGAGCTTTCATTTTCTCAAAGGCAGAGCAGGATACCCAGGGCTCGGTTTATACCTATCACCATTTCGAAATGGGTTTCCTCAGGAGGGTGGCTGGCGTCTCCCTTAGAGATAGGGTGAGAAGCTCAGTCATCCGGGAGGAGCTCGGAGTAGAGCCGCTGCTCCTTCACGTCGAAAGGAGCCAGTTGAGGTGGTTCGGGCATCTGGTAAGGATGCCCCCTGGGCGCCTCCCTAGGGAGGTGTTCCAGGCACGTCCAGCTGGGAGGAGGCCTCGGGGAAGACCCAGGACTAGGTGGAGGGATTACATCTCCAACCTGGCCTGGGAACGCCTCGGGATCCCCCAGTCAGAGCTGGTTAATGTGGCTCGCGAAAGGGAGGTTTGGGGTCCTCTGCTGGAGCTGCTCCCCCTGCGACCCGACCACGGATAAGCGGACGACGATGGATGGATGGACCATTTCAAGCCAATTGGGGACCATATGCAGGCTGGGGGAACTCATATTAATGTTAAAAAACCTCATAAAGTGAAAGTTTCATGCCATGGGACCTTTAAAGTAAGCTGATAAATTTACATGAAGGGTTGCCGTGAAAAGGAGCGGTATCTAACGCGGATTTCGGTGCCACTTAAATGTCTGCGCTGCTCTCTGATGCGTCGAAACCGACGTTACAGGCAACAGTAGCATTGCTGCATGTCATGCTAGTAAACACTAACATTACATTTGGCATTGGGTATCGTTATCTTACCATTAGCTAGTAGTTGGATTAAACATGGTTAAAATGATGACAGCTAAACGGTGTAAAGTGTGACTGTATTTCACTGTAGAGGATTCCAACACCGGGACCATGGTTAAGTAACCTGGTCCTACCAGACTCTGGTAGATCTCATTAGTCCAGAGAGTCTGGCCACTCTCCATTGACAAGTGTTAACTTCCTTGAAGGCTGGTACTCTGTTGAAGTTTAAAGCTATTGGATCTGCCCAGAGCCACTCTGGATCTGCCATAACCAATCGCTAACGTTTGGTCATGATGTCGGCTTACAACTCCTTCACCACTAACGGAGCGAGCTGGAAAATCTAACTTTTCCTGAACCTCGTGGGGAGGAGGGCCACGACATCATGGCCACCAACAAAACTCAGCAAAGACTGTTCTTGCATTCAAAGTTATTGTAAAATACCCTTTTCTCATCTGTTTTTGTCGTTAAACTGCAATTTACTGGTGAAAGAAGTTATTATTGAAAGTTAATGTCACATTTTTAATAAATAATTTAAATTCCCCCTTTTTTGTGCTGATCCGAAAATGTATCCAATCCGTGACTCAAAATCCGAACCGTTTTGTGATCCCTTACACCCCTTATTCTAACAATATTTTCCAGCCTACAGTAATATATATTTTAAAGCGCCCATATTATGCTCATTTTCAGGTGCATAATTGTATTTTGAGGTTGTACCAGAATAGGTTTACATGGTTTAATTTTCAAAAAACACCATATTTTTGTTTTACTGCACATTGCTGCAGCTCCTCTTTTCACCCTGTGTGTTGAGCTCTCTGTTTTAGCTACAGAGTGAGACATCTCACTTCTGTTCCATCTTTGTTGGCAGTCACACATGCGCAGTACCTAGGTAAGATCACATCAGCTATAGTCAGGTCAGTACAAGGCAGGATTAGCAGGGAGACTTCTTCTAAACAGGGCGCACTTCCAACTTTGCGTGGAATACCTGCAGAACAGGGACATGTAAGTAGTTCTTTTAATAATAATAATAAATTGAACTTATATAGTGCTTTTCATAGACTCAAAGTCGCTTTACAGAGGAGCTAAATTAGAAAGCAAAACAAAACAGGACAATACAAGACAAGACAAGACAAAACAAAAGAAGATGCAGTCACAGAAGAAAAGGGAGGGGGGCAGGGGGCTACAGATAAGCAGAGGTAAAGAGATGGGTCTTCAGGCGGGACTGGAAGATGGTGAGGGACTCAGAGGTACAGATCTCTTGTGGGGAGGGAGTTCCAGAGCCTGGGAGCTGCCCTGGAGAAGGCTCTGTCCCCAACACTGCGGAGGTTGGACTTGTGGATGCAGAGGAGACCGGCTGAGGTGGATCTGAGGAACCGTGAGGGTTGGTAGGGGGAGAGGAGGTCAGTTAGGTATGAGGGGGCCAGATGGTGGAGGGCTTTGTAGGTGAGGACCAGGATTTTGTAGGTGATCGGGTGGGAGATGTTTTGCAGAGTATGGTGAACTAGTGTGTGTTGTAGGAGTGTTTTGCCATTGAGAACGAGGTAGCATGTTAGCCACCTCGTTTCGGCTACTGACATAGAAAGTTTTTTCCAAGTTTGTATGCGTGTGGAAGCACCAGAGACACAAAATAACACCCCAAATCTCAGAAAAAGTGATTTATTCATAATATGGGCACTTTAAGACGACATAAGCATCATGGACGCTGTTACCCTGTTTTTGCTTTTTTCGTACAATATATATACACCATTCCACCAATTATTGCTGCTTTGCTTTCAGTATAGCAATGTTGATTTTCTGTATTCTGAAGCTAGAGCTTCAAATAACAATTATCTGCATTATTGATTGATTTCCCAATTATCTTCTCAATAAATAGATTAATCATTCCGTCTATAAAACATGGAAATTAAGTGAAAATGCCATTCACAATTTCCCTAAAGCCAAGTTATTTAAAGAACAGAATATTTAAGGTTTGGCTTTCACTCATTTTAAAAAGTTCTCAGAATCTGCATTTTTATACATAATATACTGTATACTATAACATATATACAAATGGTTTTTGGCAAACAATTGAATATTTAAACGTCAATTAGCCGTTTTGACACCTTACGTTTTGCAAGTAAACTCTTATTTTGTCTTGTGTTCTGAATGACAGCAAAACTCACTCGGCCAACTTTTGAATATATAATAAAAAAAAAGTGTGTGTAATGAAAACTGGCCAGTGCAACCCACCCCAAAAACGAATTATAGTTTCCTTTACATAAATAAAGACATTTGCACCATAAATTGATGCAGAAAAGGCACAAATTGCAGAAAAATTCACCAGAATGCAGGAAATCAAGGAAATTTAAATTTTTTACCAAGACACCAATGAAAATGTCTAACGGTAGAGACGACAGGATTCAGGAACTTTTGTCGGTAAAGGCCGATGTTAAAATCATCAGACAGATGAAAGGAAGAGCAAGAGACTCCGTTGTTTATGATCAAATTATGAACCAGCTCCATATCAGTGGTGTAATCTGCGTCATGTTCTGCCTTCTGCACGCTCTTCCCAGGCGCCAATCCTCGCCTAAACCGCCACGGATTATTTCCAGGAAGTGAGACCGCGTCTGACACAGACAGTCTCCTGTTGTGCTACATGTGTGAAAGGGAAACTTCGGACAATGTGAGGACCTGATTCTCTGAACATTCCCAAGTGCATACAAGGAAACTGCTTATGTTTACTTTTTAATGTCAGTAGAGCCAATCACAAAATAGAGCTGTTGAAAACTCAAACTCTAAACCCACTGACTCAAACAAATTGTACGACACCTGTGTCATTTCTTACGCTTCATTGTGGCAGCGAGAAACTTTTCCCCTCTGCAGTCACCGTGTGAATAGGCAACCAATGACTTTCTCCAACAACTCACATGACTCTGTTGTTAATCTGTAATCTTTGAGGCAAGCGTCAAACAAAAGGAAATTGCAAAAAGTAAAATAATCATCCTTTCCTTTATTAGTTACTACTAAGGGATAAACACCATGGCACACAACTGCATCAATTTTTAGTTTCGATAAATCTCTATTTTCATGAAGAAGAAAATGTTTATCCTTCAACCCAAGGGTGTCAAATTTAATGTCACTTAAGGGCCACACTGGAAAATGAGAATCACATCAAGGTCAGGCATTTTATTTACACGCTTTTATTTAATCAAAGGAGTCAAATATCTTTAACTGTATTATTGTATGTCTCATATTGTCTCCTCACTTACAGTTACAGTCGATCGTTCCTCAGCCATCACAGAAAAAAGTGACAAACACGCCGGAAAAAGCTAAATTGTTTATTAAAAAAAACGGCAAAAACATGGGAAAAAAATATCGACCAAAAGTAGGCGAGCCAAAATTTATTGTGAACCTTAATGGATACACGGGCCGGATCACGATTTGCGAGGGGCCGGATTTGGCCCGCGGGCCTTGAGTTTGACCCATGTGAATGCCATTAACAAAAACCAAACGTGCCATTACATCATTTGTGCTGAGGAGCATTCAGTTACTGAACGGATCAGACACAGGCACGTAGATATTTAATAATGTGCACTATTGATTATTTATTTAATTATTTATTGATTCATCTTAGCTATTGAACTGATGATTGTCACCACCATTGCTGCGTCGTTGTTGTTGTTGTTGTCTATGTTCTGTTTTCTGTATCCTCTACATCTTCAATGTTGTTGGATGTTTGGTGTGGTTTTTACTGTTATTGTTATTTACTGTTGTCTGTGCTTAATGTTCAATGTGGCTCCCTTGAGTGCAAAACAAATTCCCCTCGGGGCAACAAAGGATTTGTACTTTAACCCCTCCCCTTATTTGCATCGCCTCTCTGTCTCTCTCACTGTGTCCTCACCCTTACGGTGCTTTCACAGGTACTCTCCTGTCTCTCATAAGCCTGAAGCCTGCAGACATACCTACAACTCATTTCCTAAGAGATGCATTTCCATGCATTGTTCTCCTTATTAAAGTGTCGGTAGCGTGTTAAAGTTCTATCGCAGAGAACTGGGAAGCCCTGTCGTTAAAGTTCCGAGGTGAAGCGGAGCAGAAAACAAACTCGGTGTCACCGCAAATGTGATTGGTTGAAGCTTTCTCACAGGTGACTTCTGGGCAGTGATTTCTTTTTGGAAGTCCAATTCACATTGTATGGCAGACTGTCAGTGCTGCCATACAATGCGAATGTACCATTTACATTTACTCAAGGTTCTGTACTTCAGTCCAAATGTTGAGGTACTTGTACTTTACTTGAGTCTTTTCTTTTCATGCCACTTTCTGCTTCTACTCCGCTACATTTCAGAGAGAAATATTGTACTTTTTACTCCACTACATTCATCTGACAGCTTTAGTTACTAGTTACTTTACACATTAAAATTTCTGCACACAAAACACACGTAGTTTATAAAATCTGATGTTTTATTCTAAAGTAAACTAGCCAACAATGTAACGGCTACAAGTCCAGTTGAGACCATTAAACACACAGCTGGTTGATCCTTTACACACACTACAATGTTTTAATACTTTAACTACATTTTCCTGATGATACTTACAAACTTAAAGTGAAGTAACATTTTCAATGCAGGACTTTTACTTGTAACAGAGTATTTTTACAGTGTGGTATTAGTACTTTTGCTGAAGTAAAGGTTCTGAATACTTCTTGCACCGCTGTTGACCGTCACGTCTTCAGCGTCTCTCTTTCCCTCTCTATTTATGTACTATATTTTTCTCTCTTTCCTTCTTCCTCTCACATACACACACAGTCTCTCTTTGTCTTCCCTCCCTTCTCTTCCCTCCGTCCTCAGGCCTGTGTATCTCAGTCCACCCTTGCATGGAGATTGACTAGAGGCATGAATACATCACAACTAGCCATCCATGCATCCTTCCCCCCTCCATCCTCCCTTTCCTCACACCATCAAGCCCATCCTCCCCCCCTCCACCGTCCCATTTCTCAAAGATCCCTCTCTCAGCACTTATCTTAAAGTTCGGATCTCATACATTTTAATCGCCATGTCTATCTTCCTTTTCTCCCTCTCCCTCTCTCTCTCTCTCTCTCTCTCTCTCTCTCCCTCTTTTTCTTTGACTTTGGATCAGTGGCATCCTTCAAACAACAACAGCAGCAGCAGCAGAACACCCCCCCCCCCCTTTTTAAATCAATATTTGCCATCAGCGAATAAATCGTATAATTTCCTGACTGTTAGACGAGTGTGACACCGACATATTTACCTTCCACTCGTCTCTTTTTTCTCGCTGTCGATCCCCCTGTTCTCGCAGCGTGGCTATTAGCTAAGTGAAGGGGATGGATGGCCGCGACGCGCCGAGCGATAGCATCTCCATCAGAATCGGTGACGTTGAAAAATGGCCGCCGCCTCTACGATGACAGCACAGCAAAAAACACACACACACACACACACACACACACACACACACACACACACACACACACACACACACACACACAGAGTCAGAGAAGAGACATTTAAATATTCAAATGGGGCCGGGTGGTAATGATAAACGACAAGGGAAAAGTAGAATCAAGTACCTATCGATGCAGAAAATGAAAAGAGGAGAAAGAGAAAAGAGTGGAGGAGGAGGAGGGAAATTAAGCAACAACAACAAAAAAAAGATGGAAGCATCGAAGGAGAGTTACGCTAACAACTCAAAAGAGGGAAGAGAGAGAGAGGAGATAGATGGAGAGTGATGGAGCTGAAGATGGACGCTTTAAGTAAATAGAAGAGGAAGTGTTACAGTAAAGACAAAGTGTTGAAAAATGGAGGGAGCGCTGGAAGTGAACAGACAAGGACAAAAATAGAGAGCTACAAAAGATAAAGGAAAAGAGAGATTGAGAGAGAGAGAGAGAAAAGGACAGTGGAGGAGGATGACAGAAGATGTAAAACGTTGAATTTGAATATTTTAAAGATGATGGACATGAGAAAAAGATGGAAGCATTGAAGGAGAGTTACGTTAACGACTGAATATAGGGAAGAGAGAGATGTGATGGAGCTGAAGATGGACGCTTTAAATAAATAGAAGAGGAAGTGTTACAGTAAAGATAAAGTGTTGAGAAATGGAGGGAGCGCCGAAAGTGAACAGACAAGGACAAAATGAGAGAGCTACAAAAGATAAAAAAGGAAAGGAGAGAGCTATACAGAGAGAAAGAAGGACTGGATGGAGGATGACAGAAGATGTAAAATGTTGAATTGGAATATGTTGAAGAGGAGGAACATGAGTAAAAAGTTGTTTAGTTGGAAGGAGGACATGAAGCAAAAAAAAAAATGAAACGACAGAAGGTGTGAGAAGAGGGAGAGGAAAGCGAGGGAGCGGAAACAAAGGTCACAACGAAATGAGTTCAGACTGAAAGATGGAAGACAGACAGGGTTGAAAGAAATTCAGGACAGATTGAATAAATGAAAAGAGAAAGAAAGAACCAATAAATGATGAGTGCAGCATTAGAGAGTGGTGGCACTGTCACCGGAAAGATGAGGAACACAAAAGAGAGAGAGAAGGTCAGGGAAGAATTTGTCATTCTCTCTCTTACAGTGTTCTGCGTGTGAGCAGACCAAAGTGCAGTCCTTTTATTGAATCAAGTTCAAGTTCAATACTTTATGCCATGTCAACATAGTTGATTGGAATTTATCTTGGTGCTACTCAGGTAATATAGTACATACAGAGGAACAGTACATAAAAGACAATCACATAGACAGTCATTCAAACCAGTAAAAAGCTGTAAAGACCTTGTGCTATTGCAACTTCCCATAAAGTGTCTTGTGTAGTTTATAAAGTGCATCTGAATAAGGTGCATTTAGTACAGGTTTGGAGCCTAACTGTGGCAGGGTAAGTACTGTTACAACAGCGGGATGTTTTGCCCCTGAGACTTTGAACTCTCTTTCCAGAGGGCAGTAGTTGGAAGAGGGACCGGGCAGGGTGGGGGGTGGGGGGTGAATCGTCTAGCACTTTCTGCGCTTTATGGCTGGTCCGCATGGCGTAGATAGAGGCTACAGATGGGATGGCATGACCTATTATTTTAGATGTGGTGTGCACCACCCTCTCCAACTGCTTCCTCTCTGAAGAGGTGGAGTTACCATACCAGACAGTGATGGAGAGGACTAGCACGCTTTCCACTGTGGCTCTGTAAAGTTGGAGCGTTGCATCCCTAGCTACACCAAACGTCCGGAGCTGGTGCAGAAAGCATATGTACAGTGAGCTCACTTCAAATCCTCTGAGGACAAAAGACGCACTGGCGAGTCCAAGCAGTGTTTGACAACAGTCCTATTCAAAAAGCGATATTACAAAATTTCATTTTAGACATTTACTATTTTATTCCTATATTACGCTTTTGTTAACCCAAGACTTTTTCTAAACTCATTTCAAACACCAAAACATTTGAGTTTAGGTTTGTTTTTCAAGAGATTTGAGAAATTTCAAAAAGGGAACTTCAACTTTTCAGCTTCACGGCCACATTATCACTTAACACATTGCTCTGGAACAAATTCGGGCCTCGCTTTACAGAAAGCTGAGTTTGTTCTGAACATTTTGATATGAAACACACAGGAATCAGGTTATATGCCAATATCTTTAAAATGTAAATTTGACAAAGAAATGTAAAAATGCCCTCAGACCTCAAAGGGTTTGTGTCAATTAAGAAGGCCTACATACAGTATTTCATGAATTCAAAAGTGCTGTGCCGCTTCTTCGCTTCCCCAACAACAGCGCTCAAACAAAGGCACAAACCAGAAGGCAAGGCAATATTCAGCGACGCTTGGTGGAACAAAATTTCTTTAAATGTTTCCAGAAAGGACTCGACAGTCTGCCGCTGTGTTTGATTCCCGCACGTCTGTGAAGCTGCCACAGTTTTACCTCTTAAAAGCAGTCAAAGCAGTGAGTGAAACGTGCGGAAAACTCTGACGAACGCCTCAAACATTTCATCACGAGATGAGCTGCAAACAACAACGATAAAAAAACAACTGAAAGATATCAAATACTCCCCACCTGTAGGCTCGAGAACAGGGGCGTAGGCAGAAATAGTATTTTGGGCGGGCCAGTACAAAAGTGAGTGGGCCATTTTCAAAAAGACTAGAAGTAGCAAAAAGGACAAACTGAAAAAATAGCAACACTTTTACCTTCCAACATACTGCATTACAACGGCAATAACAGTTCTGTCTACAACATGCTCAACCAACAAAGCTCAACAACAATACAGACAAAAACCTGTTGGTTTGAACCTATTCAGGCTAAAATATATTTGCACCAGCAGAACCAGCAGCATTGGCTCTGCACTGCACTGTTATAAAATTAACCATTTTATTGCACAAAGTGGCAACTAAACATGAACCCAGACAGCAGAGAAGGCGTGAACATACTGCATGACATAGAACAGCCTGAGACAGAAATCACACATGTAACAATGACAATGCAACAGCATTGTTGCTGCAGGACTATGGTCAGATCATGAGCAGTGAATGCTACCAGCAGTACAAGAAAATCAAAGAATGGAAACTTCCAGCCAAGCATTGTTTGAATTATGAAAGATATAATGAAAAGTGACCAGCAAGGCGCCAAATCTTAGACAGTGTATCGAGTCCACGCAGTGACAGGATCACAGAAAACTAAAATCTATGTCACCCACAGATCAGTTATCTTATTTAATGTGGGTAAAACACAAACGTGTTTCAGCTAGAAGCCATCATCAGTGTTCACCATTTCTTACTAAATAGAAAGGTTACTAGGTTACTTAATCACTAACACATGAAGCATGAAACACATTTTAGTGAACGTTACCTCTGTGACGGCCTCCTCTCTCTCTGATTGGCTGTCAGCTCGGCTGGGGAAATGTCTGCACATGCTGCAGGAAAGGTCGTCCTTATTTACACTCTATTCCATCCAAAGCACTGTCCATTCCACTTAAAAGAGAAGCCATTGTTGTCGCGGTAACTTTTAATAGTAGCCTACATTCCTTAACACATCCATGGTGCATTATCTAAAAAGCCAGCTAGCTAAAGTTAGCTGCTGAAGGCAACGTTAGTTAGCTGCTGAAGGCAGCCAGGATGCAAAATTACGAATCCCACTATGGCCTCGCCAAGACCCGCCCTTCAATCACTACTATTGGCCAGGCGTCCAAGGTAACGTAACCCCATTTGTTCAGGTCCTATCCTGACCATAGTGGGATTCGTAATTTTGGACAGTGCGCCTGTTGTTACCATAGAAACCAACTACGTTCCGAAGGCGTTTGATCTAATTGTTTCATTGTATGGTTTCAACAGTTTTGTTTTAATCAGAAGAAAATACACATTAAATACACACAACTAGTTCTGTTATTATTTCTTTTTTACATACATTTGAATATTTTTCATAACAAAACGTATTTTGATCAAACTTGGCTGGACGGGCCAGTGAGTAAAGTGGTTGGCCCATTACTGCCTACGCGCCTGCTGGAGAAGCGTCCTATGTGGAGGTCGGCAGCAGATTCCAGAGGAGACGTGCTGGAAAACGTACCAAAACACACCTAAAGAAAATGTCAACCATGTCTGCTACCAAAAAATGCACCTTTTTTGGTCACCTACGTTTTGTAGCAGGGGTGGAACCAGACGCTGTAAACATTCAGTGCAGTTTGGTGGCATGCTCCATTTACGGCAGCTAAATGCATTTTTCATGCCATTTTATAATAGAATGCTCAACATTGTGGGTGCCTGGGTGGCCTAGGGGTAGAGCGAGCGCCCATATAATGACGCTCAGTCCTACATGCAGAGGTTGCGGGTTTGGTTCTGTCCTGCAGCCCTTTTGCTGCATGTCATTCCCCCTCTCTCCTCTTTCATGTCTAAGCTGGCCTGTCAATAAAGGTTTAAATGCCAAAAAAAATCTGAATGCCTAAAAATCTGTACATCATTTGGGGATTATGCTATCGTGGAAGTGTGGTGCTATTTTGAGCCTTGTTAGTGGTAGTTAGGGGAAGTTATTTTAAAACCCTCAACCCTTGGTAAAACCCTCCATTTTCTCCTTAACTTCTTCAGCACATGAACTCTGCTCCCCCTCTTTAAAGCTCTGTGTTTTAGGAGCCAAACATCCCCCCCGACCTCCTCCCTATGAGGATCTTCATGCTCTTATACAGCAGCAGTCGATGTGCTGCTGACAGTAATAAATACATTGATTACATACCAACCACAGTGCTTTACTTTTCGTAGCTATAAGTACGAATGGTTCATGAGAACAGGTCGGGTTAGGTCTCTCCGTGTGTGTGACGGCTGTCTGTCCTGTTGTCCGTCTCCAGAGCAGCCATGCCGAGCTGATGATGATGGAGAGCAGGAAGACCAGCCTGCTGGGCCGGGCCGAGTCTCTGAAGAGGAGCGGGACCGAACTGCCCGACGACTTCCACCGCAAAATACACAACCTGACGCACACGTGGAGACAGCTGGAGGTAACGCACACACAAACACAGACACACAAATACGCAGAGTTGAGTTTTAAAGAAGCCAAACAGAGGTAGTATCTGCAGGATCACACTGATAGTTCTGTTGTTGTCCTGTTGAGACAGGACAGAGTGTGTGTGTGTGTGTGTGTGTGTGTGTGTGTGTGTGTGTGTGTGTGTGTGTGTGTGTGTGTCTAATCAGTGATGATCTAATCTTGAACATGAAGATGATAATTAGTGACGTCTCAATTAAAAACCCTGCTGACACCATGGCCTTTAACTGTGTGCTGGAATGTAAACTGAAGGATGGAAAGATGAGATTACCTGATTAAATAAAGGGATGGATGGCTGGATACTCTTTACAGGGTTGACAAAATAATCTCACCATTTAGTGCTGTTCTGGAGCTTTCAATCGTATCGTCATCAGCAAATACAATTTAGATGTTCAGATTTCCATTTTTCCCCCCCAAACACTTTATGAAATACTTTTCTTGTTTTGGCTAAAAGCTGCAATTCAATGTCCTTTCTTAATCTTGCAAAGCGTTACAAATTGTAGTTTAAAGAAATCTTTAGTTTTAATAATTGTAAAATGTCCCGCTCACCTCATATCTGGGTCTCATTTCTTTAAAAACAGAAGGAATGTGACCCAGTAGTTGCAAGTGTCACGGCATAACCACAACCACGGATACACTTGATGTTATTGTTACATGTCGAGGGCTTTCAGAGTTTGGTTTACTAATGCATGTGAAACTACAGAAGCTAAATGTTAGCCCGCCAGGCTGAAAGTAAGAATGAAAGGCCGACCTTTGTCCTTAGCGTTGAATGGCGCTTTGTTCCGTCTTCCCGACCAGCCCGGTCCCTGGTGGTTGTTGTCTGAGTAGTCTCGCATAGCCAGACCCTTCTCCACAGCGCTGTTGAGGAAGGTCTGGCTAGTTCACACAGCATTCCTGGATGGGAGAAAAACGTGCTCTGGTTTATTGGCATTTCTTTAAACCAATCACAATCGTCTTGGGCGGTGCTAAGTGCCAGACGGAGCAACGGCACATCTGCTAAATAGCGTCGGGAAGGAACTTGTTTTGGTGGAACATGTGTACTAAGGGTGTTGAAATGTATCGGTGCATCGCGATGCGGACGTGAATGATTCGATGCAGTGAAAGACAATAATCAATTATTGCCTACTGTTGTCTCTTGTTGATTTTCCGTTTGCTGCTTTTTTGTTTTTTTTGTTTTTTATAGATTGAATTTGAGGAGGTGGCGCATCATGATGCATCGAGATATCGAATCGTATTGAATTGTTGACAGGATAATCGTTATCGAATCGTGAGACCAGTGAAGATTCACACCCCTAATGTGTACGTTCAGAGGTTGTTTTAGTCGTGCAACAGAAAACTCCGATTGGACAGATAGTCTAGCTAGCTGTCTGGATTTACCCTGCAGAGATCTGAGGAGCAGTTAACCAGAGTCCTCAGAAACCCACCAGAGGTTAGAACGCCAACACAGAGAAACAGGAAGGTGACGGACATCCGGGAGATCCGGTGGAATTTCAGTCTGCACCGGAGCAATCCTGGAAATGAAATGTTGTCGATAGAGATTATTGTCAGAGTGAAGAAGAGATCCGCCAGTCATACAGCCCGATGTCGGGATGCTCGATAAAAGGCAGATGGATAAATAACTTAACCCTCCTGTTTTCCTCGGGTCAAGTCTGACCCCCTTTTCAAAGTTTTCTATATCAGAAATGTGGGTTTCTTTCAACAAAATTGCCCAAAAATAACATGGATGGTTCAACGCAGCGCTTTTGACAAGTACAGTGTTGACTAAAATGACAAGAGTAACAAAAGCGCCAAAAACATTGAAAAAAGCGACTAAAGGCATTGAACGTCTTGAAAACAGCATGAAAAAGCATCAAACAAGGCAATAACAACGTTTTAAAAAAACAACCTGAAAAAAGCATTGAAAAATGTGTCAAAAAAAGTTTGACCCGGGAGGACAACACGAGGGTTAGAATGTCTTTTCCTTGGGAAAGCAAGGACGCAACGGTGCAGACGGGAAATGTGTTATTAATTTGGAGATGCATCAGCACTAACAACGCTGCTTTCAGACTCCAGGTGATGATCAAGTCTGAGATTGTGCAGGTAAGCCTCGTGTCCTCGTCGACAAAGTTTTCATCAAGTCGTCTTGCCGGAAGAAACTCATCAGGAAATGGAAACGCAGAGAAGCGTCTGCACAGGTTGAGATGGACCGTGTGCTCGGTGTCGCGTGAGAGAGAAACCACTCCCAGCTGTTCATTTTCCAATCTGTCCGTCTGCAGACGACGGTGACACTGAACTCCATTCAGGCTGCACGTCGCTGCTCTGTCTCAAATCGGACACCATACTTTATTATTGCTAAACTTATATTTATAATAAACAATAACATTTATCTTTTATTAATAATTTAGATCTATGTTGAAGACAACTTATTAGTTGGGTTGTCAGGATGAAGTGGTGAATTTAAAGGCCTTTACAAACTGGAGGGTTTGCGAACAAATGACACAATTTTGATAAAATTGTGATTAATTGTGCAGCCGTACTGGGAATATTTATACCGGCAGTCTAGGACTTTTATTGAGAAAGGTAAGAACAGAAGAAATGTGTATTCATAATGCGCTGCCTTTGTCAAGGTTGAAAGGGGTAAAGTTAGTCTGTGCAATAGTTTTATTGGTTGATGCCTTCATTTGTTCAAGTGTCCATTTTTCTGATCAGTTTGGTTTTTATTAGTTATTTGATGCTATAAAAACTGGGTGAAGAATCATGATTGACAGCTGGGATTGACTCGGTTTAACTCGGATTGGTCGGGCGTGTGTATGGGCGGGACTTTGATACCACGGCTCCACCGCCCCGATCACTACTGCGCAGACTCTGGCTCCAAAACTACAAGATGGTGGTGGTTATCCGGGAGATTTTGGCATCACTTTTGAACAGTGGGAGGAAGTGGAGACGCGTCGTCCATCTTTATTTACAGTCTGCTGGTAAGAACAGCCGAGTCATCATCATGTTTGTTCTGTCCAACATTTCTATATCGTGAAAGTATGAAGAACACTGCTGTCTCTGGGGGGGCTTTATACTATTACTTTCGTTATATTCATTGGCTTTTAAGTGGAGGTGCCTGGGGTTGCCAGGGGTGCAAATCAAAACTATAATACATTCGGAAAACATTAGGGCTGTGTCCGAAATTCCATACTAACATGCTATTTATTACGGTAAAACAGTATGTGAGATTTTTTGGTACATCCAAAACCTTAGTATGAAACCAATAGAATGTGAATTGCATACTATTTCCAGTAAAATATTACAGTATGTAATACTGGACACTACGTCAGCATAAATATCGCACAATGCGCAACGACAACATTCATAACAAACGGACAGAAAGCGTGGAGCTCTGTAACGTCAGTAACACTCTAATTTACATTTCTACATATTTAAACGACTGTCGGTCTAGTTATTCACCTCTTTCAGTAATTGAAGCGTTATCTGGCGATGCCGCTAGAGCGGAGGTCGGCTGGGGTTACCATGGTTACCCGTCTTCAACGGCAAGGAGGCTCTCCAGAAGTGATATTGAAAATGACAGCTTAGTGCGTCTGAATCATCTAGAACTATTCCAGAATCTCCAGAACAGTGAGTGTTTCTACAAAGTGTTACCTTCAGCACTAGCTCACCATTAGCAGCACATTCAGCGTCATTTTAAGCTCTAAGATTGGATGTTTCTCAATGAAATGCACCTTGGGAGTTGAAGTTGATTTCTGTCCTTCCTTTCCTCAAGCTTATAGGCCTATCTTCTATTTCTTTCCATCCCAACACTGAGGTCACCTCGTTGTCCTTGTCACCAATCTACTCTTACTACCAGAACTGGGACACCGGCGATAACCTGCGACTCCAAATTGTTCCAAAGACTGTGCGTGCCTTGCTGATGGGCACGTCGGCAGCAGTTGTTCATCTTCACCCGGGCGTGGTGATTAATTCCAGGTCTGCGGTGGTGACAGCTGGTGGCGGCTCGTCAGGAGGCTCAAATGTGACGATGTGACTTTGTTCCTCTGAAGAAACGAACCGAGTGAGCGGGCGCGTCAACGCGCTTAGATCATTCACACAAAGAGAGAGCCATCTGTGTGTGTGTGTGTGTGTGTGTGTGTGTGTGTGTGTGTGTGTGTGTGTGTGTGCTTGTGTGTGCATGTTTTGTCTCCTTGTAGTGTCTAATGACGCACACAGACACACACACACACACACACACACACACACACACACACACACACACACACACACACACACACATACATTGTCATCTCACACACAAATTCAAAGTTATTGGAAGTGTGTGTGTGTGTGTGTGTGTGTGTGTGTGTATGTGTGTGTGTGTGTGTGTGTGCGCATTAACATATTGTATCAACCTCTGAAACAAATTCCATTTTAGAAATTAAACAACAACAGATGAGTCTCTCTCTCTCTCTCTCTCTCTCTCTCTCTCTCTCTCTCTCTCTCTCTCTCTCTGCCACAGTAGCCAGACTGTGATTAAACTTCTATTACTGACAAAGAGACATTTGGACTCACAATGCCGTTACACACACACACTAACAAACACGCACGTTTTAAAGTTTGTGTGTGTCATCAGGCAACAGAGGACTTCTGGGTCGTGATAGGAAGCAGACACTTTGATTCTCTCCCTGTTTTCCTTTACCCTCCGTATACTCTGTCACATACACCCCTGTTCATACTTTAGTGGACTTTTGGTCTTAGGCAAAAGTTTGCTAAACTCAGCTCCCCTTAGTTACTGTTGCTACACTTGTCAAGCTATCCATTATAGAAATTTATAGATGATTATAGTGGTGGATTTAACAGTGAAATGCATGATGATTTTTCAAACAAGGAGTCGGACAAAAGAAGATTGCTGATTTTGTTGAAGTAAAAACTGCCATTGGACACAGTAATGCCCTTCTCTGGAGACGAAAGACAGGGACAAGTTTACTGGGATGAGTACATCCCCATACAGAGTTACAGTTGTGTGCGTAAGGATAAACCGTAGAATACAGGGTTTAACAATAAGGGTTGCTCACTGGCCTGGGGCAAGTAAAAACCCTTGTAGGGCAAGTAAATATAACAATGCACTTGCCTGTTCGGGCATTATTGTATCATATTCATTTGATTTATATATGTGCCGTTGGCCAATCAAAAATTGATTTGGCACTTGATGTTTTTTTTTTTTTTACATTGTTTTTTAAACTTTTGATGCATGTTTGACTTTTTTTTACGCTTGTTTACATTTTGATTTCTCCACTTTTTTTCTCCGAAGTTTGACTTTTTTTCTGATGCTTTTTTTGACAGGGTTTTTATAGTGGCCAGTAAAAATTGACTTTGGGCAAGTAGATTTAATTTTTTTTACTTGCTCGCCCGGATAAACCCTCAGTGTTGAACCCTGGAATAATATAAAAGCATGGCAACCTCCGTGAACACAGACTGTTCCCAAGATCCAAATAATACGTTTTCATGTTCTCAAGAGAAAAGTATTTAAAGATGAGACTAACTTCTCCTATTTTAACGATCTGAAGCGCCTGGTGCAGGTGTGTTTAGAGCGTGTCCAAATCCACTTTTGCTAGTTTGACGGCGGAAAAAAGGGTCCGTGCACCGGGCGCATGATTCAAAAGGGTTGTACTTAGTGTCTTCATTAATCATAGGTGTGTTTTGGGGAGTGTCATCTCCCATTCCATTTAAAGGGGTGATAGAATGCAAAACCGATTTCACCTTGTCATAGTTGAATAACAACAGTTTGGTGGGTAAATAGGACATAGAACCTCAAAATCACATAGACACCTCTTTCATCTGCATTTAAAACTGCCTCTGAAAACGGGCAAATCCCAACGAGCCAGCGAGTTGACGTCAACTCGGTGGCTCCTCCTTATTTCAATCCTTATTTGGCTCTAGTGTCTAGTGTCATTAACATAGGCTACACCACTGATTTGAGGTCAGCTTTGTCTTCTGAATCTAGGTCACGCAGATCTCAGACATTTTATACATTGTTCGTCTGCTGTTTAATTACTAATGTCACTTCTGAGACTCTTTTATTCGAGAAATCAACTATGTAGAGGTCAAATATGTGCTGTTTTAGGAAAATTGATGGCTAATTGCAAATTTTGTCCGACTGTGTGTCGGAGTTCAGGAGCTCAGAAGGCTAACGTGACAGCGGCCGGTGCTGCCGAGGGTTGCTGCCTCGCCGCCCTGCGTGTCATCCTAGACCATAGAGCCCAGCCGGCTGTGAGCTAGGTGGAGCCTCCATAACCGCGCAAAATTACCATTTTTAGATTACTGGACTACCAAACGTCGCTGCCCTGAAGGAGCTCCAGGGCCTGCCTGGAGCTTGCTGCTCTTCTTCCTCTCTCCTACTAAACGGCTGGTGTGTGTGAGTGAGAGCGCGGTGTAGCGAGCTTGTTACGCCCGCAATCTCTTACCACAGGTTTGATTTAATCTTATAATGGATATGCTGTTGAGTTATTTAAACAAACGATCGGGGAAATAAACGCCTCTTGTCCGTGAGTGAGCTGGATAGCTCTATCAATGAGAGCTAGGTAGCTTCCTCCTAACGGGACCTCTGAAATTCACAAAAATGCCTTAAATTGAAATCAGACAAGTGTTAGCTAAGCTTTGTAAGACCTTAGGGTAGCTGTGATATACATGCTGTGATGAAATTCAAACCGTAAATATACTATAGTTATGCCGGCAGACGGCCAGCTCCACGGAGCGTGGAGCTCCGTAGAGCCCCGGTAGTCTAGTAACCCAGAAACTGTCACTTTGCCCTGGGTATGGAGCGCAGTGGGCTGCCGCTGTCTCGTCAGACTGTGTGGACCTTCTGAAGTCCGACACGTCTTACCAAATTTGTAATTAGCCATAACTTTTCGTAAAACGGCCCATATTTGAGCTTTATATAGTTGATTTCTCGCATAAAAATAGTCTCAGAAGTGAATTTTGTAAGAAATAGTCTGTGTCCTCCTGTCTCGTCTTCAATGTATGTGTATGTAGTTGCTCAACCATGTATGTGTATGTAGTTTCTCAACCAATCAGCGTGCAGCTCATCTAAATATTCATGAGCATACCATATTTGGAAGAAAAGCTCTCATTCCAAATAGAGCCATTCTACAGGGATGCAAAAGGGCCCACAGAAAATCACCCACGGCATTTTCAGCCCAACCAATGTTACATACCTTATTAGGAACAGTGTGAAATACTCCATATAATCATTCTATCACCCCATTAAAAGCCAGGTGCGTTTGGACCTTGGAGCATTGCTGTTATGATGGAGGATTTGCACCGTAATATTTTTATTTGTAATCTTCTGCATGTGTGTGTGCTGTGTGCGTCCCTGTGTGTGTAACAAGCATAGTGTGTGCGCACTGTGCACGAGCCGAGGAGCATTTTACTAATTTGCTGTTAAACTAACAATGAAATGCTGCGTTATTGACTTTAGACCAGGTTTTTGTTGGTCAATGGTGTGCACCTGAACACACCTCCCTGTAAGACCAGCACGCCCAGAATGCACCTGAACACACCTCCCTGTAAGACCAGCACGCCCAGAATGCACCTGAACACACCTCCCTGTAAGACCAGCATGCCCAGAATGCACCTGAACACACCTCCCTGTAAGACCAGCACGCCCAGAATGCACCTGAACACACCTCCCTGTAAGACCAGCCCATGGGCCACAGATGGGTGCAGGTGCATTTGCTATTTAAACGACGTGGACGCTGGACGGGAAACTGACAACTGCGTCGGTCTTAAACTAGTAAAGACACTTGCGGCGGGCTTTGCGCCGCGCTGCGCCGGGTGCAGGATAGGACCCTTAATCTAACTCAGAGCAGGACAAAGTATGTTTCATAAACTCTGATGTAGTAGCAACCAGTTTACCTCCTTCCCTTTCCACCATCACCTTTACTTTCTTTAATCCATTAGTTGATTTACAGAAAATGAATCGGCAACTATTTTATAAAATCGACTTATCCTTTTAAGTCGTTTTTCAAGCAGAAAACCCCAAATATAAGCTTTTGAAATGTTGAGATTTGATTCTTTTCTCTGTGTTTTTATGACTAAAATAAATGAAAATCTTTTTTTGTCTTGGCCCGTTGATCAAAGAAAAGAAACCGTAGACATGGATCATTTTTAGGCATTTTTCACCGTTGTCTGACACATATTGAGAAAATAATCAATCACGAAAATAACGGTGATGAAAATGATCGTTCGTTTGTTGCAGCCACACTTTCTTCCTCTCCTCCCACTCTTTCTTCACCTCCCCAGACCTCTCCATCATCGTCTGTCACTCTCTCTCTCTCCTTCCACATTTCTCCCTCCCTCACTTTAATGTATCCTCCCTTATCTCCTTCCTCTGCCCTCCCTCCTCTCCCTTCATTCACTCGTCCTTTTTTTCTTCTTGTAATTCGATTCATCTCTTTGTAATCTGAATTTTTAAGGTTTGTTTATTTGTTTATTTATTTAGGATCTCTTTAAAATGGGACAATGCAATAATTAATACGCACATTACAGTACATCATACACAATACAGAATAGGAAATTATGAGACAGAAATTAAACATACACTATAATTTTCATAGCACAACTCATGTGATAATACACACAAGACAAGGACAGCTCCATCAGTGCAGTCATAGGGCATTCCGTACATTCAGGTTTAACACTTCAGAAGACAGTGAAGGGCTGTCCACACCAACAACGAGAACTATAACAATAACTATAAATGTATAGTTTTAAAAATTGTTCTAAATCAAGTGGATGGTGGAGTCCACAACACGACTATGACGACGGCGACAGATCGTTGGATCACTTTCAGAGATTTGATGAACGATAGAAACACTGACAGCCAATGAGAATCCATCTGAGTTTACAACATGGCACGGCGGAGAGAGACACTGCAGAAAGATTTGTTTCACACAGGTGATTAGTGGCGTGGCGTGACTTTTCCCCTCGCCGGGGCTACAATCCATTAGTTGTGAGTATTTTGGTATTTTTAAACATCATGTCACAGAAACCACAGAGAGTGAATCTTGTGATTATCATACTGTCGGTGTTTTTGTTCAGGTGTTAGACACAGATCTGACACCGCCCACCCGCTCTCTGGAGCTCTGTGCGTCCACTGTTTCCTGGAGAAGGCAGTGGTGTCGGGGCCCCAGGGAGCGCCCCTCAGACTTTTTTGGTTCATAAAATGTAGTCAAATTCACAAATATGTAGGATATTACTACAGACATTCCTGTAATCATACGTTGCAACGTCTGCTGTGATGTATTATCAGCTGGAGCGTGCAGCGTGTGCTTGACCTCGCTGTTTGCAGAACGTTATCACTCAGCAGTGTGGATGCTCACATGGTTCTAGTTATGGTTATGGTTATAGTTGTCGTTCTGGGTGTGGACGGCCCTTTAGACCAAAATGCTATCGTCACCATCTCAGAACACATCTCACAATTGAACACACATTCATATGTTGTTAAACCTCAGCCAATGTAGTTTCTGTGTTTACTCACCTTATCTAGTCAGTAGATATTTCTTAACTGAACTTTGAAATCAGATTTTACTGCTTCCTTGTGTTATTTCTTCAGGTAGCACATTCCATTCTTGCATTGCTCTGTAGGCTACATGACCACTGGTTTAGTAGGGTTTGTCCTACAAGTAACTAAGTCAAGTTACCTCTTGTGGCATGTCTAGTTGCATAGTCACTCGTCAAAATGTTCAAATATCCAAGGGTCTCGCCTCCCCCCCCCCCATTCCAACATGGCGTAGCATATCAACGGGCCTATCAGTGCCGGCGTCGGCATCTGGTGCTCTGACACAAATTGGGAATTAACTGGAATTGATGTCCTGCGCCTCGCCTCTGAACTGTCCTGGCCCTATGAAGAATTTATGACACACACGCACACGCACACACACACACACACACACACACACACACACACACACGCACGCCGAACGATGACGAAAATAAAGACGTTGTAAATTAACTTTAATCTTTTCTGTTGTGGATTTTGGCAGCAGCTGGTCGTTTTTCCGCAGTTGTTCAAGGTCAACCTGTGTGTGTGTGTGTGTGTGTGTGTGTGTGTGTAGAGATAGGTAGATTAATATAAACTATTTAAAAAACATAAATCAATCTTAATGTTCATATTACTGTTTATTGTGTTCTGTACAAAATGTTGCTTTAGCAAAATTGTTATTAAAACTTTCATGCCAATAGAGCCACACTGAATTGAATTGAGATAGGTAGGTAGGTAGGTAGGTTGATTGATTGATTGATTAGGTAGATTGGTAAATAGATAGATGGATAGATAGATATGTAGGTAGATAGATAGAAAGGTAGATATGTAGGTAGATGGATGGATGGATAGGTAGGTAGGTAGATAGACAGCAGTAGCAGAGACAGAAAAAAAGAATGCCTTGTTTCAGTTCACCTGCAGTTAAATGAAAAACAATTTCAATGATCTTTTCATCTGCGTAGTCATCCTTTTCCCCTCAACGGTCTAAAACACAGGAGTCAGGACCCGCCCGCCACTTCAACCTGCACGCAAAACAACATTCGGCTGTATTGAGTCGCCTAAAAACCACACACCATCTCTCTCTTTGTTTCTTCTCTCTCTATCTCTCTTATCTGCTCATGTTCTTTACCATTTGCATTCACACATTTGTCTCCAAAAATAATCTTTTCTTCTAATTTCTCTTTTCCCTCCTTGTTCCTTTCCACTTTTACCTTCTCCCTCTAGCTCTTCCATAGTTGTCTTTGCAATTATTTCCCTCTACGTCTCTTTTCAATTCTCTTCTTTACTCAATATATTTATTTTTCCAGGGAGAATCTGTTTTTTTAAGACCATGCAATTAGAATCTATCTGTATTGTTAGTCCAGGCTGTTCTCATGAACCGTACGTACATATAGCTACGAAAAGTTAAGCACTATAATTCATAAGCATTCCATGTCTCAGAAGCAGAGTGTCTTGCTGCCCGTCTCACAGATTATATTGTCTCTACTTTGTACTTTATTAAAAGCGTAACTCTCACCTAGGGTCTTTTTGTGAATGTATTTGAATGTACGTAAAGCATATTTAGGACAGAATCGCCACTTTTAAGATTCACTGTATTCTTGTTTTCTTCTTAGTGTTTAAAAATAGATATTTTGAGGCTAGCATTAGAGTGCCTCTAGCTCTCCCATTCAAAAGGCCATTTGACCCAAAAAAAAGAATACGGTAAATCTTAAAAGTGGCGGTTCCGTCCTAAATATGCTTTTAAACTAAAGTTTGACTCACGTACATTCACAAAACTACCCTAGGATGCATTTTTGCGAGTTACACTTTAAGCTGGTATCTACCTTCCACTCCAAGCACTCCTGTAATTAAACCCCATGCCTTCTCTTTCTGGCGTTGTTTTGTGATATCCATTTATGTTTTTCCACCTCCCAGATGAATCCCTGTTGTCCATAGTGTAAAGGAGACACATACGATATTGAGGGGTGTCTTTTGGTAAACTGACTGGATGCTCTCGCTGTTTCACTTCCTGCTCGGCTGTCTGAACGCCTCGCGGCTCACGTGAAAATAGACCTGGCGCATATCTTTATATATAGCGGTAAACTTCAACCAGCCAGAACAAAACAAAAAGTAATGCGGTGCAGCAGCTATTCTTCCTGAGATCCTTACAACTATCTGTACAATCGGACAATGCGTACTTGAGTATGATTTTGGCTGCAGGACTTTTACTTGTAACAAAGTATTTTTACTTCATTATCAGTAAATTTAAAGTGAAAGTTGCGAGTACTCCGTCCACAGAACACACTACAGTTCTACGACACTCTGAAAACGAGTGTTAACCCTCTGAGGACAAAAGACGGACCAGCGAGTCCAAGCGATGTTTGACAACACTCCTTTTCAAGAAGCGGTATTACAAAATTTCATTCAAGACATTTATTTACTATTTTATTTATATATTACGCTACTTATGTGAATCCAAGACTTTTGTAAACTAATTTCAACTGACCAACTGCCACTTTGCTCGTTTGAAAGCCATGATGTCTCTCTCTCATGGGTTGGCCAAATTCTCTGGGCGGGCAAAGCAGAGAAAGGGGAGGTAACCTCGCTCCTTATGACCTCATAACAAGCAAGATTCCAGAACGGCTCATCTGAGCTTTCATTTTCTCAAAGGCAGAGCAGATACCCAGGGCTCGGTTTACACCTATCACCATTTCAAGCCAATTGGGGACCATAGGCAGGCTGGGGGGACCCATATTGTTAAAAAAACTCATAAAATGACATATTCATGCCATGGGACCTTTAACAATGTTCCCCGCAGCCACATGTAGATAAAAGATGTATCATATGTTCAGAAAAAGAATGAATTATTTTTGTTTCAATGCCTTCATGTCTCTTGAATAAGATCTGATAGCTTTAATCCTCCGTCTCCATCTCTCTGTTAAACTAACCCCAGACAAATAATCGCGCCGCCTCTTCTGAACGCAGCGCTAACTGCTCATTTCACCATTTTTTTTTGGGGGGGGGGGGGTGTCCTATAATCGCCCCTCTTCATCCTCTAATGGGCTGGTTTTACCTGCTAAAGTAGTGTTTCCACTCAGGAGGGAGAGAGGCGCTGCAATACCCACGACTCAATACCTTTTGTACAAACACATACACATGCTAATGAGCTACAGGGACCCATGCAGGGCTCGTTCAGGAGCAGCTCTGTGTTCACCAATAGCTCAACGTTTCTCTCGCTATGGCCGCTTGTTGAAAAGCTGTAAGATGTAAGAAGAAAACAGCTTTCTGGTGCTTTAAATTCTAATCAAAACAATGCAAAATTAACTCTAAAGAAGACAAATGAAACTGTCCACCTTTCAGAAAACTTATTAAGTAGACAGGCTAGTAAAACAACAGATTCACACAGAGATAATTAACGCTCAGCTTCCAACATCTGATTGTTAGAGGAATAAGATCACCAAAAAAAGGATCAATTGTTGAGGCTCTCTATGGCCCCAAAAAAGGTTTTCTATCAAGTGGCGTTAAAGGTGCCCTGCCACACAAACCGTTTTTACTTGTATTTTTTTTTTAAAATATGTTAGGTCCATATGTGTTTGTGTTATGACGTGAATGTGAAAATGAACTGCTACCTCCTCTGTCAGCTCTAGCCACTGAAAAGAAATAAGTGGAGAAATCAGGCCAATTATAAAAGCTGGTCAGTCTGACGTGGTGTTGCCTGAGCTCATTACTATTCATGATCGTCCAGTTGCGCTGGGTAAAGGATGCTGATAGCCAGGCTCTTATTGGCTAGCTGTTAGCCAATCAGAGTCAAGCAGCTTAGCTTGTTGAATATTAATGAGAACTGGCACAAATCGAGTCTTCCTGCTCTTCCACGCAACAATGGCTTGAAACAAGGTAACCAAGGCATTTGTTCCACAAAAATTTTTACATGGAGTTCATGATAGAACTTCAGACATTACCACAAAGTAATAAAATACGTGTGGCAGGGCACCTTTACGGAGAGCGGAGCGCCTGAAGAATGAAAGCCTATCAGTGCAAACAGACTTAGACAGAGACACTTGAAAACCCGTTCTCACTCCCAACTTGTCAAATCCTGGCGCTTGGTCAGTGTCTCTCAGCGTCAGATACTGATGCAAAAATCACGCTTCAGTGTCTGTATAGAACATACCAGGCAGAACAGCAGCTCGACCGCGGTGCTGTAAGAAGACATAGTATTAAGAGAGACAATGGTGGATGGGTCAAACAACTCTTCAACTACTTTTCACTTTCTCAGGAGACCGGGGTTCATGTTCTGTTTTGTAACATTTTGTAACCCCACCCACGACCTTTCCCTAAACCTAACTGTCCCGCTGACGTATTGCCTCACTTCCGGTGTTCTTGTGTTGTGTTACGGACGCTAGTTTGCTGCTCCAGCAAAAACTTACTCAACTCTGCTTTATTGTATAATTTAGCGGCTATTTACCTGGTTTGCATTTAAATCACACCAGTTATACTCAAGCACTATAGTTCTCTTCTCTTACAGCGACTTCCTCGCTGATCTCACAATTGTTAAAACGCTGTTAGCTCTTTTAGCTAACAGCGATCTCCATCTACTGATCTCTCTTGCTCTGTGTGTCAGATGTTTAGCTACTCCTCTGCCTCCTTTAGTGATAAAGATACATGTAATAAATGTAGTTTATTCTCTGCTCTGGAGGCGAGGCTTAGTGAGTGTGAGGCACGGCTCCGCACCATGGAATCAAAATCGTATGCTTCTGTAGCTAGCCAGCTTAGCGTAGCTGGTGCGGGCCAACATACTGTAGCTTCTGTTAGCAGTCCCGGGCGAGTGGGTGACTGTTCAAAAGAGGCGTAGTGCTAGCTCTAAACCGGGGAATGCACATGGCGGTGGTCGCTCTAAACCGAGCATCTGCACCTTTCTAACAGTTTCTTCCCACTCAGTGATACACCTGCTGAGAAGCCAGCTCTGGTTATTGGGAGCTCTATATTGCAAAACGTGAGGTTGGCGGCTCCAAGAAAAGCGGCTGCGGTCGTGTGCGTCCCCGGGGCCAGAGCGGGCGATATAGAATCTTATCTAAAGCTGCTGGCTAAAAATACTTCATGTAGGTGGTATTGATACGCAATTATGCAAATTGGAGATCACTAAAATTAATGTTGAGTCGCTTTGTGCATATGCAAAGACTATGTTGGACCCCTGCCAAACCTGATCAGCGATGAAAAATACAGCCGCATGTCATCCTTCCACCGCAAGTTGAAGGAATGGTGCCCAGCTAATGATGTGGGCTACATAGATAACTGGGGGGCGTTCTGGGGAAGGCCTGGTATGATTAGGAAAGGTTAAGGGCATTAATCCCACTTTGGATGGAGCCGCTCTCATATCTAAAAATCTGTCCGAGTCCATTTTCGGTCATAAACCAAGAGAACCCAAGTTTGATATTAGTAATCAGAGGTGCAGTGCAACGCGTTCCTCTGTGCCTCCGTTAGAGCAGCCGCCCTCTCATAGTCTAATAACCACGGTGTCTGTCCCCTGACTTAGATCGGTTAAATCAAAGATTAATAAAAGAGGAGCCATACTTAACAATCTAATAGGAATTAAAACAACCACTGCAATGCTAGAACAGAATAGGAAAATTAAGCTAAACAGGGCTCTCTCTTCTCAGCAGCAAACTTTTACAAAATTATGTGCATTCAAACTACCGCACGTGTACCACCGGGATACATCGCTACAGATCGGAGAATATGCAGGAAACGTTATTACAGACGGAATAATTGGCACATTACGCGAGCTTCGCCTGCACGGAGACCAGCACGGAGACCAGCACGGAGACCAGCACGGAGACCAGCACGGAGACCAGCGGTGTCGCTCGACTGTTACATGGCGACCATTCGACATTCCACGCTAATTCACGGCTGTGTTTATACTCGGTGTTTACAGCCCACCAAGGCTAATGCTAGTATGCTTAGCTGAACTTTATGGAGCCTATAATGTGTGTGTGCACTAAAGGTTTCGTATGTCGTTTTTATATGTCGTTTTTATATATTTTAAATGTGTAACACACCTTGAGCCACGGTGAAACGTTGTTTCGTGTATATGGTTGAAATAACAATAAAACACATTGAGTTGAGTTGAATGCCTCACTGTCTGTCTGTCAAGTGGTAGGCGTGGCTTGGGAGTGGACTCAAAGCAGCGAAGCGAAGTGCATTCTGGGATTTGGTGTCTTTCATCCATATGAGCCAAAAACACATTTTCTGGCTTTTCTCGGCCTAGAAGGCACCAATTTAAAACAAATTTCACATTTCTGCTACATAAGTGACCCAATTTAAAGATATATTCAGCTTTCCAGCGGTGAAATATCCCTTTAATGTTAAAGGTCTCTTCAGGTAAGCCATCTACCTGTCTCTTAGACCCCATCCCAACAAGGCTACTTAAAGAAGTGTTGCCCATGGTTAACACTTCATTACTAGATATGATTTATATGTTTTTATTAACAGGTTATGTACCGTAGTCATTTAAAGTAGCTGTGATAAAACCTCTTCTGAAAAAACCCACCCTCGATCCTGAGGTCTTAGCCAACTATAGACCTATACCTAATCTTCCTCTCCAAAATCCTTGAGAAGGTAGTCGCCAATCAGTTATGTGATTTTCTACATAGCAATAGTTTATTTGAGGACTTTCAGTCAGGATTTAGAATGCATCATAGCACAGAGACGGCACTGGTGAAAAACAACCTTCTAACTGCTTCAGACGAAGGACTTGTCTCCATTCTTGTCTTACTAGATCTTAGTGCTGCATTCGACACTATTGACCATACCATCCTGCTACAGAGACTGGAACACTTAGTTGGTATTAAAGGAATCGCACTGAGCTGGTTTACGTCCTATTTCTCTGATCGATCTCAACTAATATTAACGATAAATCCTTCAGGTACTCTAAAGTTAACCATGGCATTCCACAAGGCTCAGTGCTTGGACCAATTCTATTCACCTTGTATATGCTTCCCCTAGGCAATATTATTAGGAAACATTCAATTAACTTTCACTGTTATGCTGATGACACCCAACTATACCTATCAATTCAGCCAGAAGAAATCAGTCAGTTAACTAAACTCCAAGCATGCATCAAAGATATAAAAGCATGGATGAACTACAATTTTCTGATGTTAAACTCAGACAAAACTGAGGTGATTGTGCTGGGACCTAAACACCTCTGAACCTCATTATCCAAAGATATAGTTACTGCCCTGTATTACCCTAGCCTCCAGCACTACTGTCAGAAATCTAGGAGTTATTTTTGATCAGGATATATCCTTCAACGCCCACTTAAAACAAACCTCAAGAACAGCCTTTTTTCAACTTCGTAACATTGCCAAAATTAGGAACATCCTGTCTCAAAAAGATGCTGAAAAACTAGTCCATGCATTCGTTACTTCCAGGCTGGACTATTGTAATTCTTTATTATCAGGATGCTCAAATAAAACCCTTAAGACTCTCCAGCTGATCCAGAATGCTGCAGCGTGTGTTCTGACAAGAACTAAGAAAAGAGATCATATCTCTCCTGTATTAGCTTCTCTGCATTGGCTCCCTGTAAAATCCAGGATTGAATTTAAAATCCTCCTCCTGACCTACAAAGCTCTAAATGGTCAAGCCCCATCATATCTTGAAGAGCTCATAGTACCTTACTGTCCCACTAGAGCACTGCGCTCCCAGAATGCCGAGTTACTTGTGGTTCCTAGAGTCTCTAAAAGTAGAATGGGAGCCAGAGCCTTCAGCTATCAGGCTCCTCTCCTGTGGAACCAGCTCCCAGTCTGGATCCGGGGGGCAGATACTGTCACCACATTCAAGAGTAAACTTAAGACTCTCCTCTTCGATAAAGCTTATAGTTAGGGAGTGAGGAGTTGCAGCGTTCGCCTAGACCAGCGGGTGAGGATTTATAGCTGCAGACACGGCACCCCTTCTTTTCTCTGCTTCTCTTCATAGTCGTTAGATTCATCTACCATATAATCAATGATATAAGTAGAGGGAGGCAGGCCAGTATAGCCCGATCCGGTTGGGGAGAGTTCTAGCCCGACCAGGCACCTCTCTTTAACCTGTCTCTCTTAGTTATGCTGTTTTAGTTTTAGACTGCCGGGGGACTTCCTTTGACACACTGAGCTTCTCTCTCCTCTCTCTTCCCATTTGTGTGCATCCATGTCCCAGACATGCTTGTTACTAACCTAGCTCTGGGAGCTTGCTCCCCGGAGTCTTTATGTTTCTTTTCACCCAGGATGAAATCCCGGGATTAGGATGGCACCAAAATCATGGTTCCAGCTGTTGCCGTGGTTCTGCTGCAATTCCCTGCTATGCCATGCTGCTCCCTGCGCTACTACAACCACTATTTCTAGCCACTGTTTCATTATCTTTACTGTGACTGTTATTGCCACTGTTAATAACACCCCAACTGGCTCTGTCGGACACCAGCTACCAAGAGCCTGGGTCTGTCCGAGGTTTCTTCCTAAAAGGGAGTTTTTCCTCACCACTATTTCTAGTCACTGTTTCATTATCTTTACTGTGACTGTTATTGCCACTGTTAATAACACCCCAACTGGCTCTGTCGGACACCAGCTACCAAGAGCCTGGGTCTGTCCGAGGTTTCTTCCTAAAAGGGAGTTTTTCCTCGCCAATGTTGCACTTAATGCTTGCTCTAGGGGGGAATTCCTAGAATTGTTGGGTCTTTGTAAATTATAGAGTGTGGTCTAGACCTACTCTATCTGTAAAGTGTCCTGAGATAACTCCTGTTATGATTTGACACTATAAATAAAATTGAACAGAATTGAATCCCGTTCCTGTTCCCCCTGCAGTTAAACGTTAAAAAAGTTAAAATATATATATATATATATATATATATATATATATATATATATATATATATATATATATATATATATATATATCTATATATATATATATATATATATATATATTGGCTTTCAAAAGTGGAGTAGAAGTATCAATGATCAATATCAAGTAGCATAAAATGTACATCGAAAATGAGAAAATGTAATTAGTTACATTCCACCACCTCAACATAGTCAGCAACTTTGGAAGATTCCCACTGCTATCACTGCTATGAATCCCAAAACGGCTAAATTCATGCAGATTATCACTACAAATATAAAGAAAACTGCAGCGCACATTTACACTTGACTGGTTTCTGATAGATGTTGGACCCTCACTTGTTACAGTTGTTAATAACGCTGCCCAGCAGCTCGTTGTGATCCGCAGAGAACATCACAAGTTTCTTTGTTCTTTATTGATGAGCACTTGTCAGGGGAAAACACACACACACACACACACACACACACACACACACACACACACACACACACACACACACACACACACACACACACACACACACACACACACACACACACACTAAATCCAAGTGGGGGAACAGTCTCTCACAGCGGCTGGCTGTGTCTTACTGTGTGATCAACAGGGGTTGGAAAATTACTCTGCAGAGCTTATTACACACACACACACACACACACACACACATACACTGAGTCTCATGTAAGTTGTTCCTATTTGAAACAGTGATTGCTTTCCACCAAAACCCTCTCTCAGTTTGCTTTGTGTCTAAACAGTGTTTTGTTGTCGGTGTGAATATCAGCTCTGAATTGGCAGGTGATCTGTTTGCACCTGGAAAAACACCAGTTACACACTGTGATTATTGTTATATCTTCAACAGCAGCTCTAACGCCCACACTGTCCTGCAGGCACTTTAGGTATAAATGCATGACATCCCCTTTCATTGATCCGTACGTTTCCAAAGGTAAATGATTAACGATCGTGTCATGTATTGATTGATGCGCCGCTTTGCATGATGGAATATTGACACGAGTCCTCACTCTGAGGCTACATTTACATTGCTACGTTTTGGTGATTAAGTGATCTCTGTGTGTGTTTTTATCTCCAGTAGAAGAACTGATCTCAGTTTAAACTAACACGCCCAAACCTCACATCTCATCAACATTCTGGTATACTGGACATAAACAGGAGGCAGCGTGGAGACTCCACACACTGCTGGTAGTTGCCATAGTAACGTTAATAGATTTAAGTCTCAGAGAACGAGACGTCGTGACCCAATCAGGAGGAGAAACGTTGGCGTCAGAGTTGGCGTTGCCAAAGGTCTCCGTTTGCGGCCATTGAGACTGCAACACAACCCTGCAGATTCAGAACCAAAACGGGTCTGGAAACACCAGAGCAGGGGGAATGAGAGGGGGAAACACCAGAGGAGGGGGAATGAGAGGTGTAAACATAGCAATGTAAATGTAGCCTGACTCCTTTCCTTTTCTTCCTACTCTCTTCTGTCAGAAAATCCTCTCAGATAATTCTGCACCGGGTTCGTCTTCGCAGCAGAACCAGTCGGCCGAAAAAACCTCTTTGCTGGGCGGCGGTAGAGGCGTTGCCGAGGCGAACCCTCGATCCGCCCTATCCCCGCTGACCAACTCGCTCCTGGAGCAGCTGGAGGCGCGTATCAAAGAGCTGAAGGCGTGGCTGCGGGATACCGAGCTCCTCATCTTCAACTCCTGCCTGGGACGGGAAAGGGACGCCGCGGAGCAGCTCCACAGCTTCAAGGTAGGAAACCCAGTGAAACATCTTTCTTGATTTTTATGAACATGTCACAAAAATGTTGAAACAAACACAAAGTAAAATTTATAAGAAATAATGAGAAAAACAAATTAAACAAAAAATTGCAGTGAATAATTCCGGTGTTTATTCATGTACAGAGTCACGTAATTTTTCTTTACTAGCTTTCAAATATGTGACAAAGCTTTGGCCAATCAGCATTATGCTTTAAAAAATAACTTGTCGGCTTTGAGTGTGTGTGTGTGTGTGTGTGTGTGTGTGTGTGTGTGTGTGTGTGTGTTGCTGCTAAGTATAGTAATACATTGTCTTAATGAGGCCCGATGAAGGCAGCGCTGTTTTGAAGCGATGGATGTATAGAGGAAACAGCAGTTAGCCTTAAAAGCCATGGGACGCTAACAGGATATTAATCAGCCCTACATCACACAGCGAACAGTTAGCTGCGCTGATTAGCCTAGCCCTGGTGTGTGACTGACAACCAGAGACACACACACACACACACACACACACACACACACACACACACACACACACACACACACAAACACACACACAGTCATACAAATGCACACGCTGAAGTAGAAATGCAGACAGGAGTGCATTAATTCATGTATGTACTTATATGTGCCCACACACACACTTATACACAAACACACAGAAGTATGCAAATGAGGGACACACACATACACACACAGACGCATAAATAACTGAATGCATAGGAATATGAAGATTACTTTGTAACACATGTTATAATACTCGCCTAGCTGCTAGCATGGCACGCCCTCATACTATGCAACTGACAAGCTAGCCGTACTTACTGCACATGTGTGACTCCCAACAAAGATTGAACAGAAGTGAGATGTCTCACTCTGTAGCTAAAACAGAGAGCTCAACACACAGGGTGAAAAGAGGAGCTGCAGCAATGTGTAGTACAACAAAAATATGGTGTTTTTTGAAAATTAAACCACATAAACCTATTCTGGTACAACCTCTAAATACAATTATGAACCTGAAAATGAGCATAATATGAGCACTTTAACTACTTCTTCCGGTTTGAAATGATTGAAAGACCCATATCACAGAATGACATGTCACAGAATTGTCATTTACATATTTATATTCACAGCTATGAGAACAGATCAGTGCCACATTCAGTCGTCTTTTTCTTGGACATAATATTATGTTAGTTCCCATAACTTACAGGTGCAATATTTTAGCCGTATGGAATTATTATGTGACACTAAAGAAGTGTTGCAAGTGTGAATGTTGTGAATACAAAGCTGTGGCTGGAAGTGCAAACTTAATATACGTTTGTCACATTATATTTGTAAAAATGTAGCTCCCATTCATGTTATTAAGATGTTCGACCAAGAGCACAAAAGATGAAAACCTTTAGAGTTTCAAAACCACAAACACCTGTCCATGAAATGAACTGTGTTTGAGCATGGTATTTATGCGTGATGTCATCAAACATCACGGCAATCAGGCGGAGAAGAACTTATGATGAAGTCAAGTCGTAATTTGGTCTGTATTGATAGACACACACACATACACCGGCTGCCTAAATGATGAAACTGTATAGAAACAAGACTTTATCTGAAGAAAGTGAGCCGAGCCGCTCTTAGTTTTTATCCTTGTCACAGCTCTCAGTGGGAAGCCATTGATTTTTGGCAGAAAGAGACCCTGAGCTTCTGGAGAAATGAAGATTGGAAATATTGATAGCAGTCATTTATGTGGAGAGAGAGAGAGAGAGAGAGAGAGAGAGAGAGAGAGGCTAAATGGAGGGACTATGGCTCCATTTTAAGAGAAGTCGGCTCCATTTTAGCGATCATTTGTCTGTTTTTGGGCGTTTGAACTCATAAATGGGTTCGATTTCTGCACTGCAGCTTATTACTGTATGGCTTTATGAGACAGCAGCGGGGGTTGGCAGGGGTCGCAGGAGCACACACACACATTGACAAACATTATTGCAAAAGCACACACACACACACACACGCACACACACACACACACACACACACACACACACACGCTTATAGGCCTACATATATTTCTAAAACACACATGCACACAAATGTATGGAGACGTTTCAACGAGACAAAATGCTGCAATAGGACCAGCACTCACTTACACCTACACAAACACATTCATATCTGTTCACACCAAAACACCAAAGTAACTTCCCGTTCAAGGTGACTAGCTAGTGTCAAAATGAAATCTCCCAATGAGGGATTAATAACGTTCTTCTTCTTGTGTGTGTCTAAGAGTTCTGGTACCACACAAACACAATGGAGGGGAATGGCATTTTAAAAGTGGTCTTCTTTGGAACTACTTTCTGAAGAAGAGACGATCCCTATGAAAGTTCTGCGGATTGTTGTGTGGATTATCCAAACTATTTCAATTCACCTGCGGTTTCTTGTGGTGGAGGAGGAATGTTTGAAACAGAAATCTCAAAACCTCCATGGCTGATACTACCCGGCTCAAAAGTTTCCATGTTGGATGAGAAGCCCCTAAAAGTGCTATGAATTAAATCATACCAGCTACTGGGCTTGTGCATGACAACAGATCTGTCTCTATGATACCTGAACAAGATAGATTTGAAAGTCCTGGAAAAACATAGGAAGTATGAACTTTGAAGTAGAGGAAAGAAAAGCAAGTTTTGTTTTTGTTTGATTTGGGTGATGTAATCTTTAAGATTCACACTCAGAAACATGAGAGATTCTTGACAGATACGATGTCATTTGATCTTTGATGAACCAGTTTGATGTATAAGGGTGCTTTCACACCTATCTTGTTTGGTCCGCACCTACAGACTTTTCAGTTTGATCCAAACCAAAATTACTGGTGTGAAACCTCCTCTTGGCCACGGTCCAGACCAAACAGATGAAATTTGGTCCGACCAAATGAGGTAATCTCAGTCCAGATGAAGTCGAACCATGGTCCGGTTCGTTTATAGTGTGAAAGCATTTTTTGGATGGTTCAGACTTTTGGACCAAATACAGGAAGCTCTGGCAGGCTATCTTCCTGTTATAAGGAACAGCTCAGTGCTAAGTGTGTACAGAGAGAGAGAGAGAGAGAGAGAGAAAGAGAGAGACGGTGTCACCGCTCAGAGCAGACAGCTATCGGCTATCACAGCTGAGAATACATCAGCAGGTTACTTGTTAAGCGGTAGTACAAGTGTAGGTTTCCGTTTGTTTCTGAATAAATGCTGCAGAAAGAAAGTGTCTTGCTTCTTAACATCGCAACAAAACAAAAAGAGTCTCCAGAGGCTGGTTTTAGAACGTAAGAGACGTCTTCTGTTTCAACAGCCAATAGAGAAGTCAGCTGGTGGAGTCTCCAGAGGCTGGTTTTAGAACGTTAGAGACGTCTCCTGTTTCAACAGCCAATAGAGAAGTCAGCTGGTGGAGTCTCCAGAGGCTGGTTTTAGAACATAAGAGACGTCTCCTGTTTCAACAGCCAATAGAGAAGTCAGCTGGTGGAGTCTCCAGAGGCTGGTTTTAGAACATAAGAGACGTCTCCTGTTTCAACAGCCAACAGAGAAGTCAGCTGGTCGAGTCTCCAGAGGCTGGTTTTAGAATGTAAGAGACGTCTTCTGTTTCAACAGCCAATAGAGAAGTCAGCTGGTGGAGTCTCTAGAGGCTGGTTTTAGAACGTAAGAGATGTCTCCTGTTTCAACAGCCAATAGAGAAGTCAGCTGGTGGAGTCTCCAGAGGCTGGTTTTAGATCGTAAGAAACGTCTCCTGTGTCAACAGCCAATAGAGAAGTCAGCTGGTGGAGTCTCCAGAGGCTGGTTTTAGAACGTAAGAGACGTCTCCTGTTTCAACAGCCAATAGAGAAGTCAGCTGGTTGAGTCTCCAGAGGCTGGTTTTAGAATGTAAGAGACGTCTCCTGTTTCAACAGCCAATAGAGAAGTCAGCTGGTGGAGTCTCCAGAGGCTGGTTTTAGAACGTAAGAGATGTCTCCTGTTTCAACAGCCAATAGAGGAGTCAGCTGGTCAAGTCTCCAGAGGCTGGTTTTAGAACGTAAGAGCTGTCTCCTGTTTCAACAACCAATAGAGAAGTCAGCTGGTCGAGTCTCCAGAGGCTGGTTTTAGAACGTAAGAGACGTCTCCTGTTTCAACAGCCAATAGAGAAGTCAGCTGGTCGAGTCTCCAGAGGCTGGTTTTAGAACGTAAGAGCCGTCTCCTGTTTCAACAACCAATAGAGAAGTCAGCTGGTCGAGTCTCCAGAGGCTGGTTTTAGAACGTAAGAGACGTCTCCTGTTTCAACAGCCAATAGAGAAGTCAGCTGGTCAAATTTCAGAAGTTACAAACTATAGAAATAAAATGATCCATAATCCATTTTAATGTCTATGTTACAAACTGTCAACTGGTCAAAATGGCAGAGTTTTAGGAGGAGGCTTAATGGGCGCCCGTGAGCACGGTATGTGGTGGAGTGAGTTAGAGAGTAACTGAACACAGCGAGCAGCGTTAGAACAAAGCCGTGAATCGGAGAAACAAAACGTTTTCTCTTGTTTTATCTCTACTAGAAATGCAACTGTAGCTATCTCACT
Organism: Gymnocephalus cernua; assembly: GCA_023631565.1. Classification (NCBI taxonomy): domain Eukaryota; kingdom Metazoa; phylum Chordata; class Actinopteri; order Perciformes; family Percidae; genus Gymnocephalus; species Gymnocephalus cernua. The sequence continues at coordinate 28,384,392 of CM042444.1, forward strand.
ATCACTAACATTATCCTCATTCATATTTTATGACGCTACAAATGATATCCAGCTACTAAAACAGCCTGGAAAGTTGGAAGTTTGAGAGAGTTGTTGCATTGATGCGTTGATGATACACCGTGTAGTCCCATGGGTGTAAACTGGCAGCTTTCAGAACAGTGCAGACCGGTGCGTTCCAAGTTTCTACTTGTCTCGTCCCGAATCTTTGGCCTGAACTGGGCTTATTTAAAGAGTAATTTAACGCCAGGCTAAAAATAGACCATATATTATATAGCTAAAATAGAAGTATTTTAAGCTAAGTAAAGCACTGTAACGTGAGCCAGTGATAGAACGATAAAATCTGAGCAGCAGTTGCTGGTTGTATTTAGCCGCTACAGAGCTCCGGGACGCCGGCTACCAGCGGTAGTTGTTTAGCCGCCAATAGGTAACTGTGAGTCGGCTACAGGCACCGCCAGATGACAGTCCTTTCAGGGGCCGTGGTAGTGGAGTTTAGCCAGAAAAATTGAGCATCATGCGCCGATGACAGTTAGGTTTAGGCACCAAATCAACTAGTTAAGTTTAGGAAAAATAGATTTTCCATTGAAGTTCATAAATAAGTGTTTTGGCATGGCTGGCTGAGTGGCACTAACGTTATATCCAAGGTGGTATTGGAAAGGGATTTCATTCTTGCATGTTTTGTTTTTTTGTGCATGATCAAAAAACATTCCCAAAACTTCTCAAATACAAAAACACACCCACATCAATCACACACATACTTGAAATAACTATATACATAAATATATAGAAATAAGTAATTATAAGTTGGTCAGGGAGTGCTTTGCATTATAACTGTCACTGTTTGTGCTGAAACACAGAGCCAGTCATCACAGGGTTAAAATTTCAATGCGTTCCAATATGTCAATGGAATCGTCTTTTTATTGGCTACAAGGCTAGGGGCGTTTCAATTAAATTTTCAATTCAATTCAATTCAATTCTATTTTATTTATAGTACCAAATCATAACAGGAGTTATCTCAAGACACTTTACAGATAGAGTAGGTCTAGACCACACTATAATTTACAAAAAACCTAACAAATCCCCCAAGAGCAAGCACTCAGTGCAACAGTGATGAGGAAAAACTCCCTTTTAGCAAGAAACCTCGGACAGGCCCAGGCTCTTGGTAGGTGGTGTCTAACGTGCCGTTGGGGTGCATCACAGTATAGTTAATAAACAGTCCTCCCGGACCCAGACTGGGAGCTGGTTCCACAGGAGAGGAGCCTGATAGCTAAAGGCTCTGGCTCCCATTCTACTTTTAGAGACTCTAGGAACCACAAGTAACTCGGCATTCTGGGAGCGCAGTGCTCTAGTGGGACAGTAAGGTATTATGAGCTCTTCAAGATATGATGGTGCTTGACCATTTAGAGCTTTGTAGGTCAGGAGGAGGATTTTAAATTCAATCCTGAATTTTACAGGGAGCCAATGCAGAGAAGCTAATACAGGAGTGATATGATCTCTTTTCTTAGTTCTTGTCAGAACACGAGCTGCAGCATTCTGGATCAACTGGAGAGTCTTAAGTGACTTGTTTGAGCTTCCTGATAATAAGGAATTACAATTGTCCAGCCTGGAAGAAACGAATGCATGGACTAGTTTTTCAGCATCGTTCTGAGACAGGATGTTCCTTATTTTGGCAATGTTACGAAGATGAAAATAGGCTGTTCTTGAGGTTTGTTTTAAGTGGGCATTAAAGGATATATCCTGGTCAAAAATAACTCCTAGATCTCAGACAGTAGTGCTGGAGGCCAGGGCAATACCATCCAAGGTAGCTATATCTTTAGATAGTAAGTTTCGAAGTTGTTTAGATCCCAGCACAATCACCTCAGTTTTGCTTGAGTTTAGCATTAGAAAGTTGTAGGTCATCCATGCTTTTATATCTTTAATACATGCTTGAAGTTTAGCTAACTGACTGATTTCATCTGGTTTGATTGATAAGTATAATTGGGTGTCATCTGCATAACAGTGAAAGTTAATTGAGTGTTTCCTAATAATATTGCCTAGAGGAAGCATATACAAGTAGAATAGAATTGGTCCAAGCACTGAGCCTTGTGGAACGCCATGGTTAACTTTAGCGTACTTGGAGGATTTGTCATTAACATTAACAAATTGAGATCGATCAGAGAAATAGGACTTAAACCAGCTCAGTGCGATTTTTTTAATACCAACTAAATGTTCCAGTCTCTGTAACAGGATGGTATGGTCAATAGTGTCAAAGGCAGCACTAAGATCTAGTAAGACAAGAATGGAGACAAGTCCTTTGTCTGAAGCAATTAGAAGGTCTTTAGTAATTTTCACCAGTGCCGTCTCTGTGCTATGATGCTTTCTAAATCCTGACTGAAAGTCCTCAAATAAACTATTGCTATGTAGGAAATCACATAACTGATTAGCAACTACCTTCTCAAGGATTTTGGAGAGGAAGGGAAGATTAGATATAGGTCTATAGTTGGCTAAGACCTCAGGATCTAGGGTGGGTTTTTTCAGATCAGGTTTTATCACAGCTACTTTAAATGACTGCGGTACATAACCTGTTAATAAGTACATATTAATCATATCTAATAATGAAATGTTAACCAGTGGTAGCGCTTCTTTAAGTAACCTCGTTGGGATGGGGTCTAAGAGACAGGTAGATGGCTTAGTTGAAGAGGCCTTTAACATTAATTGTTGAAGGTTTATAGGGTAAAAGCAGTCTAAGTATATGTCAGGTCTTGTCGTTCCTTCTAGCAGTCCTGCGTTTGAAGGTGAACTGTTAGAAGTTGAGGGCAAGAGGTGATTAATTGTATCTCTAATTGTTATAATTTTATCATCAAAGAAGCTCATGAAGTCGTCACTCCTCAGAGCTATAGGAATAGATGGCTCAGTAGAGCTGTGACTGTCTGTCAGCCTGGCTACAGTGCTGAAAAGAAACCTTGGGTTGTTCTTATTTTCTTCTATTAGTGATGAGTAATAGTCTGATCTGGTATTTCTGAGGGCCTTCCTATAGGTTTTCAGAATGTCTTGCCAATCTAAACGAGATTCTTCCAGTTTGGTGGAACGCCATTTACTTTCAAGTTTTCGCGAGATTTGTTTTAGTTTGCGAGTTTGGGAGTTATACCAAGGAGCTAGTTTCCTTTGCTTCATCGTCTTCTTTTTGAGAGGAGCAACAGAGTCCAAAGTCATCCGTAGGCAGGCCGTAGCATTGTCTACAAAATTATAAATTTGGGAGGGACTGAAGTTAACAAAAAGGTCCTCTGTTATATTAAAGCACGACATTGAGTTAAATGCTGTTGGAATATCTTCCTTAAATTTAGCTATAGCACTGTCAGATAGGCATCTAGTGTAGAAGCTTTTATCTGATTTCATGTAGTCAGGTAGTAAGAATTCGAAAGTTATTAAAAAATGGTCTGATAATAAAGGATTCTGCGGAAATACTATTAAATCTTCAATTTCGATGCCGTATGCCAGCACAAGGTCGAGGGTGTGGTTAAAACAGTGAGTGGCCTTATGCACACTCTGACTGAAACCAATTGAATCTAATAGTGAGTTGAAAGCAATACTAAGGCTGTCGTCAACGTCCATGTGAATATAAAAATCACCTAAAATAAGTACTTTGTCTGATTTTAGGACTAAACATGATAAAAACTCTGAGAATTCAGATAAAAATTCTGAATACGGACCTGGAGCTCGGTAAACAACAACAAATATAATTGGCTGTACAGTTTTCCATGTTGGATGTTGAAGATTAAGAACTAGGCTTTCGAACTAGTTATAATTTAGTTTAGGTTTAGGATTAATTAAAAGCCTTGAATCAAATATCGCTGCAACTCCCCCTCCTCGGCCTGATCCTCTAGAAACTCAGTATTATTATGACTGGGAGGAGTGGCTTCATTTAAACTAACATATTCTTCATTGCACAGCCAGGTTTCGGTAAGACAGAATAGATCAATTTGATTATCTGATATCAATTCATTTATTAATTCTGCTTTAGAAGACAACGATCTAATATTTAATATTCCACATCTGATTTTCCTATTCTGTTCCATCATTGCAGATGTTTTAATTCCAATTAGGTTGTTAAGTATAGCTCCTCTTTTGTTAACCTTTGATTTAACCGATCTAAGTCGGGGGACAGACACCGTGGTTATTAGACTATGAGAGGGCGGCTGCTCTAACGGAGGCACAGAGGAACGCGTTGCACTGCACCTCTGATTACTAATATCTGCCTTGGGTTGTCATGGTTTATGGCCGATAATAAACTCGGTCAGATTTTTAGATATGAGAGCGGCTCCGTCCCAAGTGGGATGAATGCCGTCCCTCTTAATCAGACTAGGCTTTCCCCAGAACATCTTCCAGTTATCTATGTAGCCCACATCATTAGCTGGGCACCATTCCTTCAACCAGCGGTGGAAGGATGACATGCGGCTGTATTTTTCATCGCTGATCAGGTTTGGCAGGGGTCCAGAGAAAACTACTGAGTCCAACATAGTCTTTGCATATGCACAAAGTGACTCAACATTAATTTTAGTGATCTCCGATTTACATAATCGGTATCATTGCCACCTACGTTGAGTATGATCTTTTTTTATTTTTATTTTTTTATTTTTAGCCAGCAGCTTTAGATTAGATTCTATATCGCCCGCTCTGGCCCCAGGGACGCACACGACCGCGGCCTCTGGAGCCAACATCCTAACGTTTCTCAGTATAGAGCTCCCAATAACCAGAATTGGCTTCTCAGCGGTTGTATCAATGAGTGGGGAGAACCTGTTAGAAAGTTGAGGATGCCCCGATTTAGAGTGACCACCGCTATGTGCACCCCCCGGATTACAGTTACTGCTATGCTTCCTTCGGACAGTCACCCACCCGCCCGACTGCTTGGGGTCTGCCGGGGGACTGCTAGCACAAGCTACATGTTGGCCCGCACCAGCTACGCTAAGCTGGCTAGCTACGGAAGCATACAACTTTGATTCCATAGTATGGAGCCGTGCTTCAAACTCACTAAGCCTCGCCTCCAGAACAGCGAATAAACTACATTTATTACATGTGTCATTATCACTAAAGGAGGCAGATGAATAGCTGAACATGTGACACACAGAACAAGAGAGAGCAGGAGATGGAGAGGAATTGGCCATTGGCTAATGGCTAAGCTAAAGTAGCTAACAGCGTTTTAATAATCGTGAGATCAGCGAGGCAGTCGTTGTAAGGGAAGATAGCTACAGCTACGTGCTTGAGTGTAACTGGTGTAGTTTAAATGCAATATGCTTATGCCCCGTTGATGCGGGGTCCAAGCAAGCAAGTGTAGGCCTAGCTAGCCAGTTTAAGTGCAATCCAGGCAAATAACCGCTAAATTAAACAATGCTTATGCCCCGTTGATGCGGGTTCTAAGCAAGCAAGGTTTGTTTTTAAATTAATGTAATCCAAGCAAATAGCCGCTAAATTAAACTGATGCTTGCATATGCCCCGTTTATGCGGGCTCTAAGCAAGCAAGTGTAGCTAGGCCTAGTTAGTTAGCTAGTGTAAGTGCAATCTAGACAAATAACCGCTAAATTAAACAAATTGAGCTTAGCTATGCTTATGCCCCGTTGATGCGGGCTCTAAGCAAGCATGGTTTGTTTTAAGTTAATGTAATCCAGGCAAATAGCCGCTAAATTAGACAATAAAGCAGAGTTGAGTAGCTAAGTTTTGTTGGAGCAGCAAACAAGCGACTGTAACACAACACGGAAACACCGGAAATGAGGCAATACGCTTACCGTAAACGTCAGCACGTCAATGCGTCAGAATGAAGGTATCACCAGTTAGTAATTTCCTAGCATGGAATTTTAACTGACTGAAGCAAATGTCGATCGAACCCACCTGACCCCAATTCACTTCAGAGCCGTGATTGGGATTTAAGCCTGTCTATCTCAGGCCCCTGGATACGGATTGACTTATGAGAGGTCTTGTTTGATTCCTAAGCCGTCAGAGAATAACATGGCCGATAGACGGCTGGAGTGAGAAGAGAGACGCGTTTGAAGAGCCCAGAAGTGGAATCGCGTATCGCTTCTTTTGTAACTCAGGGCTCGTAAATTCAAGATTTTGAGGCGAACAGCTCGTTTTGGATTAAACGGCTTGGATATTCCATTTCCTTGGACTCTTGTGGATTTATGAAAACAAAGTTTTTGGGATTATATCACCTCTGTGGATAAAGGGATAATGAAAAATGTATGAATGCACAGACACCAGCTGCGCAGTCTAATTCTGAATTAATTTATTTTCTTTAACTTGATTACAGTTGTATAACTGCTATAAATCATCTTATGCTTTGTGTGTGGGCTTAATTGAATCTTGAGAGGCTAAGCTTTCAATTGTTGTGTCGCATGACCAAATATTTTGAAGATTTAATGCTTTAAAATTATAAAAACGTTTATGAGTGGACAGTGACGCCACAGCCACTAAGTGTGCCGTACACGGTACAGTGATCCTTGATTAAACCCCTGTAAATAAGCAGAAACAAGATTTTTAGGAGGTATTAAATTACTCTTTACTCCCACCCCTCCTCCTCCACCTGTCTGCCTGTAACCTGGCTCTTAATTGAATTAGCGCTCCTTTAGGGTACGGCGTCAGCCAGACGTTTCTCCAGCAGGCCCCGGGCCTCCGATGACTCTCTATTGTCGCGGAGACGCTCTCGGGGCCGGACACACCGAGAATTAATAGACTGAGCCACACACTCACTCATGCACACACACACACACACACACACACACACAGTGAAGGCAGGTACAGATACAAACACTCAACTGCTCTCAAGTGTGCACAGATATGGAGACGAAGGATGAATCACACACACACACACACACACACACACACACACACACACACACACACACACACACACACACACACACACACACACACACACAGACACACTGACCGCTCTGTTTCCTACATCGTCTCACTTTATCTAGTTAGCTTCATGTTGTATTGTTACTGCAGACAGCTGAGTACCAGATCCCAAAATCTAAAGAATGTTTTGAAATGTAACGATTTTATCGCTTTTAAAAAATTCAACGAGTCCCCCAAATTATACCCGGATGTCTGTTGTTTCTTCCTACCTTACTTCCTGCTTTGCTCCCATCAGAACTACTACAGCCACGAGAGGGCGCCGCCACTGGAAACCTAAATAAACCAAAAACTCAAAACCATAGACAGTGAAAGAAATGGACACAGTGGCGCCATAGACTTTGACAGAGACCAGTGAAGTGTATTAGAAGCACTTTTCCGGTGATAGCTGAGCGTTACTGCGCAGCTGCAAACTGAGCTTGATGACGTAGATGTGACGTGAGCAACGTGTCTGAACGTTGTAAGTCTTCTGGTAGCTGTGCCAAGAGAAATCTCAATCATTCCCAATCTTGCAGAGATACCGAAGTATTTCCAATCCATCAAAACGTTGCTGAAATATGTTGTTCCGATGCTTTCATGGACTCTGTATGGGCTTCTCCCTTGACTATATGCCTCCTCGGTGACCTTCCATATAAAATGGAGGCGATAACATCATATGTCTTTCTTTCTTGCAAATGGAAAGGGGTCAGTGTTCATCTTCAGAGCCTCTGCTCCTTCATTCACACACACTGTCAGGGGGCGACCTCTCGACACACACACACACACACACACACACACACACACACACGCACACACACACACAAAACCAAGGAACACAAACTGAACTACAACCAAGAAACACACACGCACATACACACACACACACACACACACACGCACACACACACACACACACGCACACACACGCACACACACGCACACACACACACACACACACACACACACACACACACACACACACACGCACACGCACGCACACACACGCACACACACACACACACACACACACACACACACACACACACACACACACACACACACGCACAAAACCAAGGAACACAAACTGAACTACAACCAAGAAACACACACGCACACACACGCACGCATGCACACACACACACACACACACACACACACACAGATGCTAGCATAGATTGTAGATATCAGTGTGAGCGTTTAGCTCATTCTTCTGAAGTGAAGCGCTACAAACTGCCCTCCTCTGTCTCTCTATCTGCCTATCTGTCTCTCTTCTCTTTATCTTTCCGTCTCAATTCTCCAGTTTTTTTCCCGCTTCTTATTCCTCTCCCTTGTTCCGTGCATCGTCCCGTTTTTTTCTCGCCGCCCTTGCTGCATCTCTTTTCTAGTTATCAGTTTCAGCTGCTCCCTCCCTCCCCTGCTGTTGACAGTAGATGAACCTGTACTCCCCTACTGTTTGTTACCTGCTGCCCCCCCAAACACACACACACACACACACACCCCTGCCTCCGTGCTCTTTGGCCTCCGGCCCTCCTCCTCATTTGTAGCACATGCCCCCTACCTCCTTCATTTCTATTTTCGGCTCTCCGTCCTCCTGCCATTTGTAGGATTTGAATCTGCTCTTTCTCGGACCTCCCATCCTAAAACATAAGTCTGGATTCTTATGATTCTTAGTAACCGGGGACACATCACACGTAGAGCTGCACAGATGAAATGATTATTCAAATAGTTAACTAGTCAACTATTAAGTTAATCGCCCACTATTTGAGTAATTTTTTATAAAATCTGTCACATTTCTGACTCAAATATGAAATAAACTGAACAAAGTCCCAGTGTCATAACTGCATCTCAGCCACAAATAGAGCAACTAAAAACAATTATGATAATCGATTAATCGTCATTTTTCATGAAAAAACTGTAAAGCTTCTCTGATGTCAGCTTGTTAAATGTGAATATTGTTCTAGTTTCTTCTCTCCTCTGTGACAGTAAACTGAATATCTTTGAGTTGAGGACAAAACAAGACGTTTGAGGACGTCATCTTGGGCTTTGGGGAGCACTGATCCACATTTTTCACCATTTTCTGACATTTTAGAGACCAAACAACTAATCGATTAATCAAGGAAATACTTGACAGATTAAACAACATGAAAAATAATCATATAATTGAACCTGTTTCGTACGCTGCTTTGGACAAAATCATCATCATTTACATTACACTCAGTTCATCTGTGCGTAACTCTCAACCTCCTCGCGTGTATTTATACTTTATTTCAGCATCCAGCAAAGTGGATTGATTATGATAACTACATACAGGGATGGATTGGCAGCTGGGCAAAGTGGGCGGGCGGCCAGGACTCGAGACCCCCAGGGGTCTCAGTACAACACACAGTTCATTTTTGCCCCGGGGCCCCCGAGTGGGTTAATCAAGCCCTGACATTCCGTGGCAGTCGCATGTAGGTTTGTTGCCGGGACAAAAACACTGGCAGTGAACCTGCACACGACTGCCAGGACACAGATACACACTTGAATTTGGCTGCTTTTGTTATTTATTTCTGCACAGAATGAGGATCCTCCGTCTCGCTCCAAAGAGGTAAACACTTTTACAGCCAGTGTGAAAAGGAACAAACAATAACTCTTTCAACATAAAATGTGAGTGTTGTATTAAGATAAGACCTAGTCCTCTAACTTTATTTAAACAAAATGACGCTCAAACACATACTTTTCTTCGTTTGGGGTCTTTTAATCAAAACGATAACAAAAGAGGCAGTTTGGTGAAGATGTGAGGCAGCGTGGGATCATGGGAGCTTCTTGAGAAGTAGTCTTTATTGCATTCAGCTTCTCCCCGTTAGGATTTCTTCAGTGTTCATCCATCAGGAGGTTTTTATCCACACAGGTCTCCTTCTCTCTAGTCTACCTTCTCTCTTAAACTAATGGACCTGCTGATTCAAACAGAAAACAGTGGAAAAAAGTGCCTGAAAAAGAAATGTAAGGGCCTACAAGTCCAGCTGAAATGACTAGCTGATTAAACATACAACCTTTTCAGATTTTTCTGCATTGAGTACTTTTGCTTTTAATACTTTAACTACACTTCCGTGACGATACTTACAGACTTTTACTTAAGTAACATTTTCATTGCAGGACTTTTTACCTGTAACAGAGATTTTTTTACAGTGTGGAATTAGTACTCTTACTGAAGTACAGGATCAGAATACTTCTTCCACCACTGCTGAGCGCTCAACATTGTTTCTTTTAGCTTTCAGTGAACGTTTTCGGAATGTTTGTTTGTATGTTTGCCACTCTGGATGCTTCACTTCTATATGCACCCCCCCCCCCCCCACAGTATATGATGCTTCTCTCAGGCAGCTAATAGAAGGTGACAGCGAGGCTCTGATATCGATACCTGCTGCATGATGAGGTTTAAAGATCCGCCGACTCCCTGCCAAGAACACAGGGTGTGTGTGTGTGTGTGTGTGTGTGTGTGTGTGTGTGTGTGTGTGTGTGTGTGTGTGTGTGTGTGTGTGTGTGTGTGTGTGTGTGTGTGTTTTGTACGCCCCGCAGGTGTTTTCTCGTTAAGAGTTGCTCATTAGGGGTTGAAGGCGAGCAAACAGGTGAGACGTTGCTGCGGTAACGGCACCAACAAACACGATCAGACTTTCATCTTCATCTGCTCGGGAGGAGAAGAAGAACACTCAGCTCTTTCATCTGCTTAAAGGAGTGGAGACAGAGAGAGAATCAAAATCACAGAGTAAAGAAAAAGAAGAAGAAGAGATTAAGCAGGCAGAAAGCAAAGAGTGACAACGAGACAGAAGAAATAACAGAAAGATAAATAAAAGGAGGACATACAGGGCTCTGGAGTGCGACCAATTTGGTCGCACATTGGACCAAAATTTGTAAGGGTGTGACTAACATTTTTCCTAGGTTGCACCGGTGCACTAACGTCCTCTCCGCTGCCTCTCCACGAATGAAGTGATGTTGTTTATATTGATATGGTTTAATGTTGCGTTACATGACCCATTTCTTCTGTAAAGCCGTGCCTGTGTTTGGATCTCTCCTTTTACTCTCCGCGCAGCCCCGCCCCCATTCACTCACACTGTCACACACGGCCCCCGTGCAACGTGGAGAGATAACTCTGTTATTGCGGCTGCCACGGCGAAAAACACAGAAGAAGGTTTCAAGGTATACCGCAGTTTTAAAAAGTCCCGGTTTCAAAGCCACTAAGCCACTAAAATAATAAACGCCTTCTCATGAACGGGTTCGTAGGATATCTTACGAAAAGTTATGCACACTAAGGGCCCTATCTTGTACCCGGTGTAGCGCAAAGCCCAACACAAGTTGTCAATTTCCCGTCCAGCGCCCGCGTTGTTTAAATAGCAAATGCACCTGCGCCCATGGGCGTGCTGGTCTGACAGGCAGGTGTGTTCAGGTGCATTCTGGCCGTATTGCTATCTTATAACCCTAAATGCACTTGCGCCAGGTGCTTCACACTGTGCGCTTAGATCATTAAAATAGGGCCCCATTAGTTTCAACTTATGACGTTCTTGTACTCTTAGGCCTTCCGTAGTTTCCCTTCCAACAGAGTTGTAAGATGAACTTGAGGTCCATGTTGACTCGGGTGACAAACTTATGGCAGTGCGACAGTTGCTAGCTGGTTAAAGGAGAATTCCGACCAATTTTACGTTAATCTTGATCGCTATAAATATTAGCGTGGCTAAGGGAACTACCAGACAAATCAACACTGCCAAGCCTCTTACTCACCAACACCAGATTGATCACACACAAAATGGATGAGCTACAAATACACACGGAACTGCTGTGTGCTATTTTGGCTGAACACACACTTATCATGGACAGCAGCTAGCAGCTAACAGCTAGCTGCTAGCCGGGCGAGCTAGCTACCAGCAGCATTGAGACAGGGTAGGTGAATTAAAACAGTGTCTGAGTTGAAAACGCATCTTGTTGTCAGGTAAGGGCCCTGTTCAAGTTGCACAGACATTGTAATTGCATTTTGTGTCTGTTAAGAGGCACAAAGCACTCTAAAGCTTGCTCCGACAACTGCTGTGTTAGCTGAGTGGAAGCTCGTACACGTAGCTGCAGCTACTCCGTGTTGCCTGCACCGATTCGGGTCGGGTTTTTTTCAATTGAAAGTACATGCATATTTATAGTGATCAAGATTATTGTAAAAATTGGCCAGAATTCTCCTTTAAGCCACTACAGAGCTCTGAGACACCGGCTCCGGTGCTCCGCATGGTGCTTCATCAGGTCAGTGGTAGTTGGTGGTTCAGTTACCCGAGAATAGGTGACTGTGAACCGGGTACAGAGCACCACGAGCTGCTGGTCATTTCTGCGGAGATTACGGTTACGTTTAGGCAAGAAAAAGTGAGCGTTATGTGGCGACGAAAGTTAAGTTTAGGCACCAAAACGAATAGTTAAGTTTAGGAAAAGATGGTGGTTTGGATTAAAACGCTCCCAAGGAAGACGCATTTCCTGGGTGAAAGGCTTTAGTTTTCCCCAGGAAGTGAACTCCGCTCCCTGGCTTGAAAGCCCTGTATGTTAACGCCCCCCATCCCCCCCAACATCCTCCCTACGCGGCCAGCAGGTTTCTTATACAGAAGCGCTCAATGTGGTGCACATAGCGAAAAAGAAAAAATGGAAATCATACGAATTACAGTGCTTATCTTTTCATAGCTTTTCAAACCTATGGTTCATGAGAACAGGTTGAAACAATACATTTTAAAGCTGTAATTGCAATACCTCAATACTGTGAAACAGTTATATTTTTGCTGGTTATCATACCGACGTTTCTCAACCCATAGAGGAACACTTCATCTTTTATTTTACCTGAACATTTTTAAAATCAATCACAAAACAATTGAGAGGTTTGGAGTTTCTACAGAGGAGGCAGGGGTGATGAAAGGCCAAACCCGTGATACCCGTGGTAGAAAACTATACACGGCCCCCGGAGACATCAGTAAGGAGAGCCGGAAGAGAAAATCCCCATCTGCTAAAACAGCAGGAAAAGACAGACAGAGAGACAAAAACAAGGGATGAAGACAGCGGTGGAGGAAGTTTTTAGGTGCTCCACAAGTAAAAGTACTAATACCGCACTATAAAAACACTCTGTTACAAGTAAATGTCCTGCACTGAAAATGGTACTTCAGTAAAAGTCTGTAAGTATTGTCAGGAAAATGTAGTTAAAGTATTAAAAGTAAAGTATTATTATATTATATTAAAAGTTGTGTGTTTAATGGTCTGATCATCTCAGCTGGACTTGTAGCTGTTATATTGTTGGCTAGTTTACTTTAGAATAAAACATCAGATTTTATAAACTACGTGTGTTTAGTGTGCAGAAATCTGAATGTGTAAAGTAACTAGTAACTAACGCTGTCAGATGAATGTAGTGGAGTAAAAAGTACAATATTTCTATTAGTAGAAGTAGAATGTGGCATGAAAAGAAAAGACTCAAGTAAAGTACAAGTACCTCAACATTTGGACTGAAGTACAGAACCTTGAGTAGATGTACTGGATGGAGACAAGGTGAAAGATGGAGATAGAGAAGGTTAAGGAAGAGTGGAAACTGAGGGGATAGCGAGAGGGAAAAATGGAACGAGTGATCAGGAAGGAAAAAAACTAAACGAGAGATGGAGAGAACAGCCTGTAAAGTGAGACGCAGGGAAGAAAGAGATGGCTGAGAGAGAGAGAGAGTGTTGTAAAGACGAATATACGGGGAAATGCAGACAGACAGAAGGAGATTGGATTTTATTGAAAGCAGTGTTTTAACTCTGAGCGGCGCGTTCGCTCGGCTGCATTAGTGAGAACAGTAAATACTTTCACTCGCAAAGACTTCATATATCCTCCATTTGTTTAATGCTGCTGAATATTTTAAGAGTAAAGCTTTCATCCCTGAGATGTCGGCGTGTGTGTGTGTGTGTGTGTGTGTGTGTGTGTGTGTGTGTGTGTGCATGTGCATGCGTGCACGCGTTACAATAGTCAATAAGCCCCGATGATGTCAGCTGTAATCCATTTTGACTTTCACAAGAAGGCCGACAAGCTTTTTGTCACAGAGGTTTCCTTTTAATAAAACGACCAAACCGATATTCTGAAAGCAGAGTTACTGCACGTCTGAGCCTGGATTGTATCACTCTTTGTTTTTTCCTATTTTATTTTGAGTTTTGGCACTACAGTTCCCATCATCCTTTGGGCAGTAGTGGAATGTAACTAACGCCTACCAGACACTAGAAGACTCGGAAGAGACTTTGAGTAGACTATTCACAGCGCTGTGGAGGGCTGGCAATGTGAGACTATAACTCTGTAAATACAGGAACAAACACACATACACATATTGCTGAAATCACAGAAAAAGACTTTTCTTGTAACATCACATCCTGTCTAGTCTATATCCTCAACGTTCTACTTCCGGGATTTCTCTGGTGACGCAGGAAATTCTGCCGGATGCATGTCTTCACCTTCCTGTTTCTCTGTGTTGGCGTTCTAACCTCCAGTGGATTTGTGAGGACTATGGTTAACTGCTCCTCAGATCTCTGCAGGGTAAATCCAGACAGCTAGCTAGACTATCTGTCCAATCTGAGTTTTCTGTTGCACGACTAAAACTACTTTTGAACGTACACATGTTCCACCAAAACAAGTTCCTTCCAGAGGCTATTTTGCAGAGGCACCATGGCTCCTTGCGGCGCCTAGCGCCGCCCAAGACGATTGTGATTGGTTTAAAGAAATGGCAATAAACCAGAGCACGTTTTTCTCCCATCCAGGAATGCTGTGTGAACTAGCCAGACCTTCCTCCGCAGCTGTGTGGAGGAGCTATGAAATTGAATAAAACACCCCAAATTTCATGGAATTATTCATTTTAGCTGTGAACAACATTGTCTGGGTTCCATACAATGTACACCTATGCCACCTATGCTCCAAAAAGTTATTTTGGAGCAATTCGGTTGAAAGAAACCTATATTTCTGATAGAAAAAAACGTTGAAAACGGGTCAAATTAGACCTGAGGACGTTTATTCTACTTCTTCCTTGCCAACATAATAAAACAATTCAAATACTTTAATAATTATGCTTTTTCTTATTCGTATTGCATGCTTATTAAATGTATACGCTGTTTGAGTTAATCTCCCTCAAAAAGTAGTCCCCTTTAGAATACGGTGAATGACGTTAGCTAGCTCAGCTGTAGCTAAGTAGTTTCTATAGCAACCACACAAGTCTGCAGTCTTAACAAATCGTTTAGCTAGCTAGCTAGCTAGTTCTTCGGCGCTGCAGGTGTCCATGTCAGTTGTCAGTGTCAGTCTATCCTTCTGGTGGCTCTTCCTCTCGGTGAAAACCTTGATAGCAGGTTGCCTTTTCCGTGTTTGATTCCAGGGCCCCGTCTTCCCCCATACGCAGCTCCTCATCTGTCAGATCTGGAAACAGAAAGCCTACCCTGGGCCTCGTCTTTTTCTTTTGTCATTCTGTCGTCCTCGTCGCTCTTTAATCAGTCCTCAAATGTCTTCCCTACTCCAAATATATTAAAATTGACAATGAATTTGTCCATTTTTAAAACACTGTAGCTAATGTTTAGAACTACGGCGAATAACGTTAGCAACTGTAGCTAACATTAATTAGTTTATATAGCAAAAACACAAGGCTGCATCTGATCACTAACGCTAGTTTAATAACGTAGCTGCTACATAAACTATGTATCGACTGACCCTTTTAGAAACTTTTTTAAACAAGGTTTATTTTTACAACGGACATCATGTTTTAAATTTCTGTGATAGAAAAAAATAATACAAGCGGCGTATTGATCTAATATTTGATGACGCTGTGCTCAGACAGTCAGCGGGCAATATGCCGGGTTAATGCCCTCCTCCCAGCCAATCAGAATCAACACCCAAAAAAAAACAATGAAAGTAGTGAACTGATCATTCATTCAACTTGTGAAGAGCGTTGTAGGGAACCATCTACATTATTTCTTTTGACAATTTGGTTGAAAGAAATCCAAATTTCTGATATAGAAACTTTTGGAAAGGACCGAGGATGGCGGGGTTAAAAAGAGACTTGCTAACCCCCCCGTCTACGGGCCTGGAATGTGATTAAAAAAATTAAAAAAACATGTCACTTTCTTGTAACGCTGGAATTTGCTTCATAATTTATACAATTTATTGATCCCCAGTTTACACTGTTTGTTAGAAATCACTACACACAGGCCTGAACTACACACACACATGGGTACGGTGCCTTGCTCAAGAGCACCTTGGCAGTGCCCAGGAGGTGAACTGGCACCTCTCCAGCTACCAATCCACACTCCGTACTTCGGTCTGTACGGGGACTTGAATCAGCGACCCTCCGGTTCCCAACCCAACTACCTGACTACTACTACTGAGCTACTGCCACTCTTCTGAACATCTTTCACTCTTATATGAGCACTACAACAGGGCCGAGTGACCTCTGACATCATCACGAGCCACTCTGGAGAAATCTAAAAACAGAAACATAAATATCTCACTCCGGAGTCAAGCTCTCACTTTGTCGGACCGCTAAATGGTAATGCATCTGGGTTGCCAGGTTTTTTTGCCATAAATGTCACAAACACGGTGGCGGTAAAGTGAGTGGAAGAGGTACATCTTACTTTATTGTCTGCTTCCATTTTCAGTGAATTGCTTTAAAAGCCCTTAACGAATACCGCTGCCTTTCAGACCCCATTTAGATGGGATGTTAAAAACTGCAGAGCGGGAAAACAGATGGATTCTGGGTCAGCAAGTTTCATCGCATAATGTCGTGTGGCCCGTTCCAAGAATACTTATAAAGTGATACAAAGCACATCATCAGAGAGAATTCGGATTATTTTTAAAGAACAGTTGCTGAGGTCTAACATAAACATAGTTTTAAAACTTTTATTTATATTTATCTTCAGGGTATAAATAAATCCCACGACAGATACGGTGGACACACTATAAGTAAACATATTTTATTTATTTTTTGAAATTCTATAATTTTTGTTACTTCTTTAGATGTTTTTGTAGTTTTTCGCGACAGTTTTTGTGATCTTTTTAAATGTTTTTCTCCCTTTTTTAGACATTTTTGTCCCTTTTTTGTCGTTTTTGTTCTTTCTTTTGATGTTTTGGAATCTTTTAGCTCTTTTTCCGATGTTTTGATTTTTTTAAGATGATTTTTTTTGTTGGGCATTTCTGCCTTTAAAGGACAGGACAGCTAGGTGAGAAAGGGGAGAGAGAGGGGGAGACATGCAGGAAATCGTCACAGGTCGGACTCGAACCCTGGACCTCTGCCTCGAGGAATAAACCTCTATATGTGCGCCTCCTCTACCGCACTTTTTTTGCCTTTTGTTGGCTTTTTTCCAATTCACTCCAGAACAAGCCTTAAAATCTCAGGAGGAAGTCTGCAGATTTGGTGTTTACTGTTCCTCCGGTCTATGTGAAGGACCCCTGGAGGTCCCTGGACCGTAGTTTGGGAATACCTAGCCTTGAGGTTAGAGGACAAGGTTGCGAGTAGAAGATGTTCTGTTTCCAAACCCTGAAGAAAGGGATTTCTCAACTTTCTTCCTGCTCAATGGCAACGTCTCTGGGCACAAACCTCCAGAGGCAAACTGGGGATTTAACTTTTATAAATTCAGCCGGACAGATAGATGAAACTGGAACAAAGAAATTAAGAACTAATTCGGAGATAGCAAGTGAAGGATAAAGAGAAAAGAGGATGACATGGAAGAGAGAGAGTGAAAGAAGATAGAAATGTCTGACGAGGAGTTTTAGTCGCTTTTACGATGTTCTTGTCGCTTCTTTCGCCTTTTTTTGACATTTTTGTCATTTCTGACATTGTTGTTGCCTTTTTTGATGTTTTGGCTGCTTTTTCGACAAGAAAAGGAAACTACAACCCCAAATCAGAAAAAGTTCGGACAGTATGGAAAACACAGATAAAAAAAGAAAGTAGTGATTTCTAAATGTACTTTGACTTGTATTTCATTGCAGACAATGTGAACACAAAATATTTCATATTTTGTCTGGTCAACTTAATTTCATTTGTAAATATACATCCTTTCCTGTCATTCAGACCTGCAACACATTCCAAAAAAGGTTGGGACAGGAGCAATTTAGGGCTAGTAATCAGGTAAATTGGTTAAATAATGATGTGATTTAAAACAGGTGATGTCAACAGGTGATTGTAATTATGATTTGGTACAAAAGCAGCATCCAAGAAAGGTCTAGTCCTTTAGGAGCAAAGATGGGCCGAGGATCGCCAGTTTCACAACAAATACGTGAGAAAATTATTGAAATGTTTAAAAACAATGTTCCTCAAAGAAAGATAGGAAGACATTTGCTTATTTCACCTTCAACAGTGCATAACATAATTAAAAGATTCAAGGAATGAGGAGGAATTTCAGTGCGTAAAGGACAAGGGCGCAAGCCTAAGCTGAACAACCGTGATCTCCGATCCCTCAGGCGGCACTGCATCAAGAATCATCATTCATCTATAAGAGATATCACCACATGGGCTCAGGACTACTTTGGCAAACCTTTGTCAAGTACCACAATACGTAGTTACAGCCACAAATGCCAGTTAAAACTGTACTGTGCCAAAAGGAAGCCCTATGTTAACAGTGTCCAGAAGCGCCGTCGACTTCTCTGGGCTCGGAGGCATCTGGGATGGACCATCACACAGTGGAAACGTGTACTGTGGTCAGATGAATCATCCAGACTGTTACCAGCAACAAGTTCAAAAGCCAGGGTCTGTCATGGTATGGGGTTGTGTCAGTGCCCTTGGCAAAGGTAATTTGCCATTAATGCTGAAAAGTACATAGAGATTTTGGAGCACAATATGCTGCCTTCAAGAAAACATCTTTTCCAGGGAGGTCCATGCATATTTCAAGAAGATAATGCAAAACCACATTCTGCACACATTACAAAGTCCTGGCTGTGGAGGAAGAGGATACGGGTACTTGACTGGCCTGCCTGCAGTCCCGCCCTGTCTCCAATAGAGAATGTGTGGCGCATTTTGAAGCGTAAAATGCGACAACGAAGACCCCGTACTGTTGCCCACCTTAAGACTTGTTTGCAGCAAGAATGGGACAAAATTACACCTGAAACACTTCATCACTTGGTGTCTTCAGTCCCTAAACGTCTTTTAAGTGTTGTGAAAAGGAATGGCAACATTACAAAGTGGTAAATGCTTTACTGTTCCAACTTTCTTTGAAATGTGTTGCAAGAACCAAAATAGGAATTTAGTTTTTTTGAAAAAGAAAACAATAAAAATCATGAGGAACACATTACATTATGTGCTGTTGTATTGTCTGCAATGAAATACAAGTCAAAGTACATTTAGAAATCACTACTTTCTTTTTTTATTTGTGTTTTCCATACTGTCCCAACTTTTTCTGATTTGGGGTTGTAAGAAGTAACCAGGAGGTAGCAAGTAAAGGATTGAGAGAAGAGAAGAGATGGATGAGAGAGAGAGGGAATGAAAGAAGACAGAAATGTCAGACGAGGAGTTTTTTTCATCATTTTAGTCACGTTTTTTAACGTCTCTGTCGCCTTTTTCTGCGCTTTTTCTAAAGTTTTGGTCACCTTTTTGACAAAAAAAGGAAAAGGGGTAACCGAGAGACAGTAAGTAAAGGATGAAGCGAAGAGGATAAAATGGATGATAGTGAGTGAGGGAGTGAAAGAAGACAAAAATGTCAGATGAGGAGAGAGAGAAATAAGGGAGAGGGAGATAGAGTGAGGCTAAATGATGGAAGCGAGATGAGGAAGAGTTTGCAGACGACAGAGTTGGTGTAGCTGAGAGAGAGAGAGAGATGAAGAAGAGTATGCATTAGTGCTGTCAAACGATTAAAATATTTAATCGCGATTAATCGCATTAATGTCATAGTTAACTCATGATTAATTGCCATTAATCGCACATTTTTATATATTCTAAATGTCCCTTGATTTCTTTTTGTCCCATTATATTTTCTCATTTTAATGCTCTTATCAATATGGAAAAGTGGATCGGCTTGCTTTGTGCAAATGTTTTTTTTTTATTGAAAACAACACTGGCATATACGTAGTGTTCAATTTCACACTAACATTCACACTTGGAGCTAATAATCTGTAACACAATGTAACACTGTTACCTCCATTTTCCATTGCAGATAGTACTGCCTCATGCCTGAGGCGAGCGTGGATCGTCGTCATAGCGACTGTGGTTTCCACTGACTCATTTCCTGGTTCTCCATAAATAACGTAAAATCAAGAAGAGGGTTAACTTTTCCTGCTCCAGGTTTCCCACCGTGGTCAGAAAGAACAGGGGAGACACTTTGTTTCTCTCACTGACTGTAGAGTCACTACTCGCTCCGAAGCTAATCGCCGTGACGAGCCTACTAGCTACGCGGCTCGCAAGCCCAAACAAGTTTGTGCGGCCGCGGCGTGGGTCTGTTTTGTTTCCGGTCTAACTAGACCTGAAAGAACGGTAATCTCGCGATAACAAAATTGACACCCTTAAAATGGATTTGCGTTAACTCCGTTAATAACGCGTTAAACTGACAGCACTAGTATGCATATGACAGAATTGGTGTAGCTGAAAGAGATAGAGAGAGAGAGAGAGAGAGAGAGAGAGAGAGAGAGAGAGATGAAGAGTATGCATATGACAGAGTTGGTGTAGCTGAAAGAGATAGAGAGAGAGAGAGAGAGAGAGAGAGAGAGAGAGATGAAGAGTATGCATATGACAGAGTTGGTGTAGCTGAGAGAGAGAGAGAGAGAGAGAGAGAGAGAGAGAGAGAGAGATAGAGAGAGAGAGATGAGGAAGAGTATGCAGATGAAGAGTTGGTGTAGCTGTAGGCGCTGTGAGCAGCAGCGGAGGGAGTGTGTGTGTGTGTGTGTGTGTGTGTGTGTGTGTGTGTGTGTGTGTGTGTGTATGTATGTGTGGGAAGAAAGCGTCGTCAGGAATTCATTAGGCTCGTTGGGTGATAACGAGTGCTCGTGGTTTTAATTGACTTAATCAACAAATAGAATTAATCAGAGATTTCTAATTAATGGTAATTGATTGGAATATCCACTGGGTTACCGCGCCAGCAGCCCAAATTCTCCTTCCCTCTCTCGTTTTATTTCTGTCTCTCAGTACTCCGTACAGTTTGTCCTTGTCCTCTCTCCTTCTCGTCCTTACTCTCAGTTGTTGTTCTTTCTCTGTTTCACTCTTTCTTAAAATCTCTCTCAATCCTCAATCTTTTTCTTCATTTTATGTTCTCTTTCTTCGTCTTTGTCTCTTTCTGAAGCTGTATCATCTCCTTTTCTTTCTTCCTTTCTTTTTTATTTTAGTTTTTTCACTTCATCAGTCTTTCCCTCTTTTAACTTTGGATATGGAGAAAATCAAATATCACAATATTTTTATACCTCAATATTGCTACCGCAACAACTATTGGTGCTTTCACAAAATATTTACCCAATGAGATTTTTGATCATCAGTAATGTTGATATATGACTAAGTGGTTAAAGGCAAATAATAGAACAGCTAGAACAGTCTGGTAAGTTCAGAAAATGACATCACTTTACTGTAATGCAGCCTTTAAAACCAGGAAAAGACAACACTTATGTCATATTATGATAGTACGATATTCAAAATCTAAGACGATATATAGTCTCATATCACGCGATAACGATATAATATCGATATATTGCCCAGCTCTACCATATACAAACAAACTGTGTATAGCTCCTGTTAATTAGTTGAATCTATCGTATTAGTGTTTGAAACAGCGGCCATCTTCTTCCACTGGTTTGTTGACATTTCTCTTGTTCATCAACTCGGAGGCTGATTATTACACCTAAATGATGTAAAGTTATCCATATTTGTCATGTCTGAGGTTGTGTAAAACAATACTTTTTTAGGTATCAAGTGAAATGTGTTCCACCAAATATAAAAAATGGTGGTATTGAATATCTCATCAGATTTGTAGTGTAGTATTCTTTGATTGGATAGTTTCTGATTTATTTTATTTAGGCTAAGTTGTTCTGCAGCTGCTCGTGTTTTAGCACTCAACATTTGACTAAACTTAAGCTTCAAGGTACAGTACGTCGATGAAATGTTGATTTTAACAGCATGTAATCGTTGTAATTTTAGTAGTCTATATTCCGGGATTGCTCTGTAGCCGCCAGAAATTCTGCCAGATGTCCCTCTTTTCGGCAGGATGTCCGTTTCCTTCCTGTTTCTCTGTGTTGGCGTTCTAACCTTTGGTGGATTTGTGAGGACTCTGGTTAACTGCTCCTCAGATCTCTGCAGGGTAAATCCAGACAGCTAGCTAGACTATCTGTCCAATCTGATTTTTCTGTTGCACGACTAAAACTACTTTTGAAAGTACACATGTTCCACCAAAAGAAATTCCTTCCTGAGGCTATTTTGCAGAGGTAAAATGTGATTGGTTTAATGAAATGGCAATAAACCAGAGCACGTTTTTCTTCCAGGGTGGGAAATCTGGAGCAGGAAAAGTTAACCCTCTCCTTGATTTCATGTTGTTTATGGAGAAGGAGAACCAGGAAATCGGGGGGGAGAAATGCAAAGCTACCAAGCCACGGCCGAGCGACGTGTAGTTACATTTTTTAAGAGGTGCATGTCCAGCTACGGCGTAGGATCCGAATCTACACGCACCTATGCTGTCCATTTTACTCAGGACCATAAATTGGCCTTTAGTATCAACACATTTCAAATGTTGCCTAGTCGCAGTCCTGTTTCTCTCTCTGTCTCACTCTCATTTCAAAGTGTTTTACTGTCATAGCAACACTGACATAGCAACCACACTAACAACCTCCACTCTCCTCTATCCTCTCCTCCCTCCCTCCCTCCCTCCCTCTCTTCACGGCAGGTCTCGGTAATTAGATTGTGGAGATGAGGAGGTGGAGGAGAGTTAAGAGGATTTTGTTTTTAGGAGAGGTAGATTTAAGAATGAGAGATGGGGGGGGTGGAGTGGGAGAGAAGAAGAGAGATCAAGCTTTAGAGTGAAAAGAGAAGGAGAGAGAGAGAGTGAGAGAGAGAGTAAGTGAAGCAGGAATTAAAGAAAGGGAAGAGTAGATCCTCCTCTTTTTGTTTATTCAGGGTCCGTCACCCCTTCCTCCTGAAAGAGGATGTTGAGTGACAGACGGAGAAGTACATGAAGAGAAAGAGAGAGATAAGACATCACTTGTTCTTTTTGTGTCTCCTGTTGGTTGCCCTTCAATTTAACCATGACCAGACAACGAACACAGAAGACAGAAACAACACTACAACCTTAGAGAACTTGGATTAAATTTCTAGAGTGTTAAAGAAAAAGAGGATTTCTGGGGGGAGAGGATGTTTTTGTTGCTTTTATTAAAAAATTTGAATAAAAAAATCTTTACGCCGTTTTTGACGCTTTTTTAAAATGTTTTTGCCGCTTTTTCCTAGACTGGGTAAACCCCGCCCAATCTGCCGCCGATTTCTCCCTGCAGCTCAGGCTGGAAACCTGTACGTTTATCTCTCCTGCTTCCGTTACAAATTTGCGGGAACCAATCACAAACTGGCTTATCCACCTGCCGCGCTACTGGCGGGGTTAACACGATGACGATAGAGAAGCAACCAAGCAGCTTTTTGTTTACATTCAACAAGTCGGCCACTGAAGTGCAGCAACCCGTTGATGCCGCTGTCGCTGCTACGTCACCCAGATCGTTGCTCTGATTGGTTGAAGGACTATCCAGTTGCGCCCAGAGTCATTTGAACTATGCCCGTTGGTCCCGCCTCTTGTGCAGAGAAAATACAGAGCAGACTCCCCAGACTAATGTTCAATCTTAAAAGATTGAGCTTGGTCTGGTGATAGCCAGACTGGCTGTTTCCGACACTTAAATGTAATTTCTTTGTGGGCTCTTTGCGACACCGGAGAACATGAAATATTCACTTGTTTTCCTGACAGAGTACCATGATGCCAAACACTGAGGTGTTGATTCTCAAGTCAGAGAAGCGAGCAGAACATCAACACATCGTCTGCAAAAAGCAAAAACAAATCCTGAGGCCACGGGGTGAGGGGGTCCCTTCTCAGGGCCATCCAATCTCTGTATGACCAAAGCGAGAGCTGTGTCCGGGTTCTCGGCAGTAAGTCGGACTCGTTCCAGGTGAGGGTTGGCCTCCGCCAGGGCTGCGCTTTGTCACCAATCCTGTTCGTAGTATTTATGGACAGGATATCGAGGCATAGTCGTGGTGGGGAGGGGTTGCAGTTCAGTGGGCTGGGGATCTCATCACTGCTCTTTGCAGATGATGTGGTCCTGATGGCATCATCGGCCTGTGACCTTCAGCAGTGTGAAGCGGCTGGGATGAGGATCAGCACCTCTAAATCTGAGGCCATGGTTCTCAGCAGGAAACCGATGGAGTGCCTTCTCCAGGTAGGGAATGAGTCCTTACCCCAAGTGAAGGAGTTTAAGTACCTTGGGGTCTTGTTCGCGAGTGAGGGGACAATGGAGCTGGAGATTGGTCGGAGAATCGGTGCAGCGGGGGCGGTATTACATTGTTTATCGCACCGTTGTGATGAAAAGAGAGCTGAGCCAGAAGGCAAAGCTCTCGATCGACCAGTCAGTTTTCGTTCCTACCCTCACCTATGGTCATGAAGGCTGGGTCATGACCGAAAGAACGAGATCCAGGGTACAAGCGGCCAAAATGGGTTTCCTCAGGAGGGTGGCTGGCATCTCCCTTAGAGATAAGGTGAGAAGCTCAGTCATCCGTGAGGAGCTCGGAGTAGAGGCGCTGCTCCTTCACGTCGAAAGGAGCCAGTTGAGGTGGTTTGGGCATCTGGTAAGGATGCCCCCTGGGCGCCTCCCTAGGGAGGTGTTCCAGGCATGTCCAGCTGGGAGGAGGCCTCGGGGAAGACCCAGGACTAGGTGGAGGGATTACATCTCCAACCTGGCCTGGGAACGCCTCGGGATCCCCCAGTCAAAGCTGGTTAATGTGGCTCGGGAAAGGGAAGTTTGGGGTCCCCTGCTGGAGCTGCTCCCCCCGCGACCCAATACCGGATAAGCGGACGACAATGGATGGATGGATGGATGGATTATAGTATCAAATCATAACAAGAGTTATCTTGAGACACTTTACAAATAGAGTAGACCCAACAATTCCAGCAATTCTCCCAAGAGCAAGCATTCAGTGTGACAGTGGCGAGGAAAAACTCTCTTTTAGGGAGAAACCTCAGACAGACCCAGGCTCTTGGTAGCTGGTGTCTGACGGAGCTGGTTGGTGGTCCGATGAACAGTGACAATTATAGTAACAGTAAAGATAATGGAACTATGACTAGAAATAGTACTTGTAGTAGTTCATGGCATAGCAGGGCACTGCAGGGCGTAACAGGCCGTAGCAGGGCACTGCACGGCATAGCGGGAGTAGCACGGCATAGTGGGAGTAGCACGGCACTGCAGGGTGTAGCAGGGCATAGCAGGGCACTGCAGGGTGTAGCAGGGCATAGCAGGGCACCTAGCAGGACCACGGCGACAGCTGCAACCATGATTTAGGTGCCACCCTAATCCAAGGAAAACTGCAGGGCAAGAAAACATAAGGGCTCCTGGGAATAAACTCCTCAGAGTCTCTAATTTCCTGTTTTGTTGTCTCTGTCTTTATCTTTTCTTTTGTCTCTTTCTTTGTAACTCGCTTCAATCTTCTATCTCTCTCTGATTCTCTCTTCACACTGCCTCTCCTCTTCCCCTCCGTTGACCTATCTCACACTTGTTTTTCGGGGCTTTTCTGTCCATCTGATCCCTCCCTCTACATCCTCTGTCTCTTTCTCTCTATCTTCCTCTGCAGCCACTGCACGGCTTTCCGTGTGTCTTTTTGGGAAGAAAAGCTTTTTAGCAAATATTTGTCCGACTGTGTCTGTAGAGCCCTCTGAGTCAATATGGGCCCAGCCAGGCTCGACCTGCCAGAGACAGAGAGAGAGAGAGAGAGAGAGAGAGAGAGAGAGAGAGAGAGGGAGGGAGGGAACGAGGGAGGGATCAGTGCATAAAAAACAGCAGTGCGGAAACAATAGAGACTTAGGATGCTCTCTTCCTCCTCTCTGTCTGAAAATAAACTCAGGGAAACGACTTTTGCTATCTGAAACCAAACTGCAACCTTGAAATGTATCACAAAATGATGATAAAAAATGATATTCATCAGTATTTATATTGGTCCTATCCATTCTCTTGTTATAGAGACATCACATGGTGGTAAATGAAAACTAAAATACAGTGTTTTCCCCCACTTTGTGAAGACTTATGTGCAGGTGTTTGGTGAGGGGTTTAGGGGCCGTTCTTCAAGAAAATATTAATAATTTTAAATAAATAAAAAAGCGATTTACCCATACATTTTGTGTCTCTGTTGGTTTTTGTCTCTTTGTGAGTTTTCTCTTTGTAGTCGTGTTGTGTCTCTTTTTGGTCCATTTCTGTTTTCTTTGGGGTTATTTTTGGGTCTCTGTGGTCATATACCGCCTCTCTGCAGTCGCTTTGTGACCCTTTGTGGTAGTTTTGCGTCTTTTTTCACATTTCACCATACATGTGTCTAAAATATTGAAAAAGCTAGAGCAGATAATAAATAAATAACACCCAAAAAGCTTTAAGACAAAACTTAAAGCTAAAAAAGTCAGACTACAATCATTAGATCTGAGAAAAGCCTTTTAGTGACATTCATTTGGCTCGGGTTCTGAACCTAAACCTTGGGGCAGCTGTGGCTCAGTGGTAGAGTGGTCACCTGCCTGAAGGTTGGTGGTTCGTCCCCGGCCCTGCAGTCCCATGTCGAAGTGTCCTTGGGCAAGACACTGAATCCCAAGTTGCCCCCGATGCTGCATCAGAGTGTAAATGTGTGTGAATGTTTATCTGATGAGCAGGTGGCACCTTGTACGGCAGCCTCGGCCACAGTGTATGAATGTGTGTGAATGGTGAATGGTTCCTGTACTATATAAGCACTTTGAGTAGTCGTTGAGACTAGAAAAGCGCTATATAAATACAGTCCATTTATAATGTCAGGGAAAATTCTGAAATACATCCATAAATTATCAGACAGTGGCTTTAAATCTATTATCCCGTGGTACCCTCATGAAGTTTTTCTTGTAAAAAAAGTTGTGTGCACATTCATTTATCAGTAAAACGTATTGTGTTTCCTTGAGGCCTAACATCTTCTGCATACATTAACTTTCTCATAAAACATTTGCAAAGATGAATATTTGGATCCATTAAAACTTATTATGTCACTAATGTGCGTGAGATGCGTTAAGGATCAGACTGAATTGCTGTGTCGCTTCATTCATTCACACTGACATCTTGTTCATTTTAGCTGATTTCTAATGAGAGGGGTGAGGTTGTTTGGAACCAATCAGTTGCTTAGTGGAGACCTTCTTCCACAATGCTGCGGAGGAGGGTCTGGCTAGTCTGCACAGCATTCTGGGATGGGAGATAAATAAACAGACTAAGAAGTTCAGGGCCGATCCAAGGAAGATATTTACTCTTGACCTTTGTAATTCTCCAGGGGGCATGTTTATCTACAACATCAATGAACTCAGAAAG
This sequence comes from Gymnocephalus cernua, assembly GCA_023631565.1. Lineage (NCBI taxonomy): Eukaryota > Metazoa > Chordata > Actinopteri > Perciformes > Percidae > Gymnocephalus > Gymnocephalus cernua. Next base: position 28,411,749 of record CM042444.1, read on the forward strand.
TCCCAAGCATCTTGTACATCTGGTATTAATTGGCATCTGTCCCAATTAATAGCAATCAAACCATTAATAAATACATCTGAATTTAATTTCCTGTTGTCTAATTTTGATAATTCTTGCTGGCAATTTAGGAAGTTTGATTTTTCATATACGATTGAATGATCACTAAAGCAGTCGGACATAACACCAGATCTTACGATTCTGTTAGGGTGTGTAACAAGTATCCAGTCAAGCAAAGATTGGGTTCTAGGGGTGATTCGAGTAGGCTCATTAATTGAGTAAAATTTAAACTATTAAGTATATGTTTTTCTTTGTTAGAAGACTTATCTAACCAATTAATATTAAAATCACCCGGTATTATAAATTCATTTCGACAAGAAATGGAATTAATTGTAGCGGTCAGGCAATTAAAAGGACTCTACAGGTGAAGAGGGTGGTCTATATATACTACCAATAGATAAACATTTATTTGCGTGAAGAATTACCTTAACAAAAACACATTCAAACTGTAGAGGCTCAATTGAGGGTATAATTAATCTCAGAAAATAATATATAATCTCAGAAACAAGATCAGAGGAAACGTAAATCGCCACACCTCCACCCCTGGAGCACCTGTCAGATCTATATAAGACATAATTTGCAAGGTTTATTTCATTATCTGAGATGTTACTGTTAAGCCACGATTCAGACAGTGTAATAATGTTAGGTTAATGGAGAACAACCCATGCACGAAGTAAGTACATTTTTGGTAAAAGACTCCTAATGTTTAAGTGAACGATTTTTAATCCTTTAGCATCATCCATTGAAAGTGCCTAAATAATCATTAGTAGGCCTTCTGTCACTTATCAAACATAAATATGAAAGAGAATGAATACACCGGTGCAATACAGGGTTGTAAATGATCAGTAATTCACAAGTTAGGACAGTACAGGTACACACATAGCACATAGACATACAAAAAACTAAAAAACTAAAAACACAAAACAGCCACATCCTTCAAGAACAACCCAGCAGCTCCAGACAACATATTCCGGAGCATTTCTGTGAGTAAACCAAAATATGATGGTAATGTCCTTCTACTGAACTGAACTCAGGACTCAGTCTGCATTAATAATAATAAAAAAACTGTTTACTTCATATGCAGCATTTCAAATAAACAGCTAGGGGGCAGTAGTAGTAGTAGTAGCCTAATATCTATGTCAGTAACATACCAAAGCAGAAGAAGTAGTGACGCAGTCATCTTTACGGCAACATGATATAAACAAACAGTGACAACTGAGACTATATAGGCTACTTGTTGCATCTAACAACAACATGGCATTTCTTTAAACAAATCACAATTGTCTTGGGCGGTGCAAGGCTCCGGACGGAGCAACGGTGCTGCTACAAAATAGTCCCAGGAAGGAACTTGTTTTGGTGGAACATGTGTACGTTCAAAAGTAGTTTTAGTCGTGCAACAGAAAACTGAGATTGGACAGATAGTCTAGCTAGCTGTCTGGATTTACCCTGCAGAGATCTGAGGAGCAGTTAACCAGAGTCCTCACAAATCCACCAAAGGTTAGAACGCCAACACAGAGAACAGAGGAAGGGGACGGACATCCGGCCGAAAACGAGGGACATCCAGCAACTACTTTATACACGACAGTTAGTCTATATCGACAACCGTTTATTTACGTGATAGTTTCTGTGCCGCCGGATGTCCCTCACTTTCTGCTTTCTTTGAGTTAACTCTAAACTCCGGCCGCATCGAGCAACATTAACTGGAACCTTTGAGCAACATTACACACTGAAAATGGAAAGTTTTAAGGAACAGGGCAGGCCTTCTTGGTTCTTTTGGGGAATGACTGTAAAGATTAACAAAGAAAATGTTGAGGTCCCTCTCTAAATGGGATGTTTTGGGACTGATTGGTGGGATTGTACACACGGAGACACACTGGTAAGAGCTAATGAGATTTAACCATGTATCAGCTAATTTAAATAGCTCACGTTACTGTATTGTGTCAACAGTTAACTTTATATTATATTGTATGTGGAGTTTTCTTTTGCGGGGTGCAAATGTTTCACCAAAATAAGTTCCTTCCTGAGACTATTAAGCAGAGCCACCGTCGCTGCGTCCGGAGCTTAGCACCACCTAAGATGATTGTGATTGGTTTAAAGAAATGCAAACAACCCAGAGTGTTTTTTTTTTTATCCTATCCCAGAATGCATCTGTGGTGTAGCCAGACCTTACTATACAGCGCTGTGGAGATAGAGCTGGACATGCAAGACTACACCTCAGTTGATGTAATAGTTGTTATTTTAAGTAGTGTCTGGTCATTCCGGTGTCACTATGTTTCTGGCTCTGGCAGATGACCTTTTCTAGTCTTAAGTCTTTAGTCTACAAATCTCCAATTGGTTGATTACCTCTCCGACCAGGGGAAGCGGAATCAGTCCCCTGTCAGAGTCTACATCGGATTAAATTTCAATTCAATTTTATTTATAGTGTCAAATCACAACAGGAGTTGTCTCATGACACCTTACAGATATAGTAGGTCTAGACCACACTCTATAATTTACAAAGAGCCAACAATCACCCACACCCCAAGAGCAAGCATTTGGTGCGACAGTGGCAAAGGAAAAGTTCCTTTTTACAGGCAGAACCCTCGGACAGACCCTGACTCTTGGTGGGTGGCCATCTGCTGCTGCTGGTTGGGACACAGAGACACTGATACAGATATACAGATATGGAGACATATGATTCATAATAATTACAGCAGTTGGTATGATGAACAGTGGCAGTTATAGTACCAATAAAGATAATAGAACTATGACTAGAACTAATAGTAGTAGCAGTGCAGGGCCCCTCGATGCATCCAACCATAGTACAGGACAAAGTCTGAAGAAAATAGTGCAAAAATACACTTTGGGTCGCATCCATTAGGCGGGCTTGTCAACAACTGTATTGATTGTATGTTGAAGCAAATCATTTCAGTCTCCTGTTAAGCTGCTATCATTTGTTTGCTGACTGTGATGTCAAAGTTATTCCATTACTGAGTGGATTAAATCAGATCCTACAAATACACGTGACTCGTCTTCACCGCTCAAAAGTCTGACGGGAAGAACTTCTTCAGCTCGTCAGCTCTTATTTATAGCAAAGGTATTTCTCAGTGAAACTTTGTTTTTTAGAGCAGATTTCAAAGCTACGGCCGTCATCCTCCCCCGACTCTTACATGCTGAATTATTGTTCCAGCTTCAATCTAAGTTGAATTCATCTCGCCGCGCTCGCTTGGCGCTGTCTGCTGCAGTTCTTTGGCGCAGAGCGAGTATCAGTCAGTCGTTTTGTTGTTGTTTCGAGGCCTCCTCCTTCAATGTAATACACACCTCCTGTTTGGAATAAATTTATCCGCAGCCTCACAAACACACACACACACACACACGCCGGGCTTGTCCTCTTGATCCTGTCTGCCGTATTCTGCATCCCCATCTCTTGCTTAGACAACAGGCGAGAGCCGCAAATATGCTAAACTGAAGAGAGCGGGAACAGGGAGATGAAAGACAGAAGAGGAAGAGGAAGAGTTGAGTGTGTGTGTGTGTGTGTGTGTGTGTGTGTCTGTGTGTGTGTGTGTGTGTGTGTGTGTGTGTGTGTCGTGTGTGTGTGCTTGTGTGCAGGAAAGAGTAAGAGAATCCCATTTCATTGTAATAGTGTTTAATATTTATTGGAAAATGTAAAGAAAATGTAAAGGAAGTGCTTTTCAGCGAGCGGGCAGGATTAGCATAAATAGTTTGGGGCTTGGACGTGTTTGGTCCCTGCTGCAGAGGAGGGAGGCTGTCCCGTCGATTCTGTCTCACACACACACACACACACACACACACACACACACTCAGACATACATGTATATGTTTGCACACGCACACACTTGTGCACACGCCTGCATGAGTAAACATGCAAACACACACACACTCGCTGACCTTTGGGTGTGAAAACTCATCAGCATATAGTGATTTATAATAGGCACTGCCAATCCTCGTGTTTCTTTTTCCGCTCTTATTTTGCATTTATTAGACAGCAGCAGGGGGGGGGGGTTACTGGCTGTTGTCATTTTATTTTACGCACCGTTACTGCTGATCAAGGGTCTGTGTGCTGGATTTGACTGTATGCTAATTAATTGTTATGAATGACCTGAATTTAACTGCACCGACCTGCGGAGGATTGGAAAGATATGGAAACAAATGATTTGCTGTGGTTTAAAGGAGTACACCGGTTTATTACAACTCTGGTCTTCTTTTCATAGTTTTGTCCATTTATGTCAGTAATAATAATGTTTTGTACTAATAATAATCTTTATTGATAGAGCACTTTTCAAAATCCATGTTACAAAGTGCTTCGCAAAGCAGCAAAATAAAACAGAGTAGTCATAAAAGCTATTTGTTGTATTAAAAACCTGTGCAGAGTAAGTAAGATTAAAGCATTTTAAAAAGAATAAAAGACACTTTAAAGGTGGTTCAAGCTCAAATAAAATCTGGGATGCCTCTTCAATAAAAGTATGTTTTAAGAAGGGACTTGAAGGAGCCCAGCTGACCTGTTCTCACCGAAATGAGAGCTGAGACCTACCTACCTACCTAGTGAGGCCGTTTGTTTCAGCAGGGGGCAGGGACAAATTATAACTGGGGCGTCCAGTAAAATTTGGGGCATCAAACACTTCATTTCCTAGCCTGGTCCTACCAGACTCTGGTAGATCTCATTAGTCCAGAGAGTCTGGCCACTGTCCATTGACAAGTGTTAACTTCCTTGAAGGCTGGTACTCTGTTGAAGTTTAAAGCTATTGGATCTGCCCAGAGCCACTCTGGATCTGCCCAGAGCCACTCTGGATCTGCCATAACCAATCGCTAATGTTTGGTCGTGATGTCGGCTTACAACTCCTTCACCACTAACGGAGCGAGCTGGAAAATCTAACTTTTCCTGAACCTCGTGGGGAGGAGGGCCACGACATCATGGCCACCAACAAAACTCAGCAAAGACTGTTCTTGCTCGGGCTTTAACTTCTGGATATTTGGCAGCGTTGCCACGACGGACCGAATGGCTTCCCTCGCATCTTTCTCCGCCGCCATTATGGAACTACAACTCAAACTAGCGCACGACCTCAACGTCATCGTTCACAGCCACTCCCTCTGTTCGCTGATTGGACCGGTCAAGATTTGGCCGGAGAAACCCGCGAATATACCGCACACCAGACGGTGTACTGATGGAACATGAAAATTGAACGGAAGTACGTAGGAGGGCGAAGCCAGGCTATTCATTTCCTGCATTCTGGTGAATTTTTCTGCAACAATTAAGAGGGACGGAAGGTTTTTTCTTTGCTTGCCAATTATATTGAATGAGAGAATTGGCCCCCCATGAGAAAGAAACATCATGGGTTGCAAACGAGCAAAGCATGGCAGTTGGTCAAGGCCACACCCCCACCCTCCACCTTGCCCCCCCTCTCTCCTCCTCAAAAGCATTTAAAGCTACAGACACAGAAATAGCACGTTCTGAGGAAAGCTCATTGTGAGACTGGCTCTAGTGGCTGTAATTCTGCACCAAGGCTGAATTTTGGGAAAGAGACTTCAGATACAGTATTAGGGGACCACTAAGGTCTATATAAAAGAGACTTCAGATACAGTATTAGGGGACCACTAAGGTCTATATAAAAGAGACTTCAGATACAGTATTAGGGGACCACTAAGGCCTATATAAAAGAGACTTCAGATACAGTATTAGGGGACCACTAAGGTCTATATAAAAAGAGACTTCAGATACAGTATTAGGGGACCACTGAGGTCTATATAAAAGAGACTTCAGATACAGTATTAGGGGACCACTAAGGTCTATATAAAAGAGACTTCAGATACAGTATTAGGGGACCACTAAGGTCTATATAAAAGAGACTTCAGATACAGTATTAGGGGACCACTAAGGTCTATATAAAAGAGACTTCAGATACAGTATTAGGGGACCACTAAGGTCTATATAAAAGAGACTTCAGATACAGTATTAGGGGACCGCTAAGGTCTATATAAAAGAGACTTCAGATACAGTATTAGGGGACCACTAAGGTCTATATAAAAGAGACTTCAGATACAGTATTAGGGGACCACTAAGGTCTATATAAAAGAGACTTCAGATACAGTATTAGGGGACCACTAAGGTCTATATAAAAGAGACTTCAGATACAGTATTAGGGGACCACTAAGGCCTATATAAAAGAGACTTCAGATACAGTATTAGAGGACCACTGAGGTCTATATAAAAGAGTCTTCAGATACAGTATTAGGGGACCACTAAGGCCTATATAAAAGAGACTTCAGATACAGTATTAGGGGACCACTAAGGTCTATATAAAAGAGACTTCAGATACAGTATTAGGGGACCACTAAGGCCTATATAAAAGAGACTTCAGATACAGTATTAGAGGACCACTGAGGTCTATATAAAAGAGTCTTCAGATACAGTATTAGGGGACCACTAAGGCCTATATAAAAGAGACTTCAGATACAGTATTAGAGGACCACTAAGGTCTATATAAAAGAGACTTCAGAAACAGTATTAGGGGACCACTGAGGCCTATATAAAAGAGACTTCAGAAACAGTATTAGGGGACCACTGAGGCCTATATAAAAGAGACTTCAGAAACAGTATTAGGGGACCACTGAGGCCTATATAAAAGAGACTTCAGAAACAGTATTAGGGGACCACTAAGGCCTGTATAAAAGCATCCAAGAAGCAGCATGTCATAGGACCTTTAAGAAGGGATTTAAAGGAGAGAAATGACTCAGCTGGCCTGATATCCTCGTTTTACTCTACCAAATGAATTGCCGTGTTCTGTGAACACATCGACATCGCTACATCAAAGTCTGATGGGTCAAGAAACAAGAGATGTTTTTTCTAATTGCTATATTTGGATGTTGTAAATGTGTGAAATGCTGTTTATATTCCCTCATCGCATAGAAAAACTGCATTTATTTTCGCTACAGACAAGCTAGAAATTTAAAAACGCTTCACTTTCTGCCGCTGGACAGCGACACGGAACAGCAGACGGAAGATGCTTCATGTATCTGAATAATAGTTTGAATAATGACTGCATTTTGCTGACCCTTCTCTCTCTCTCCTGTCACCCTCCAGTCTCTGTGTTCGGAGGTGCGAGCCCGACGCCGAGGAGTCGCCTCTGTTCTGAAACTCTGCCAGAAGCTGCTGCAGCAGAGCCAGGTGGGTTGAAACATAAATCATAACATTTATTACGTCACAGTTGACCCAGAAAGAATCTAAGAAAACTTTAAAACTTGACACGTTCTTTCGTAACCCAAAAAAGAGGAATATAAACTGAAGACAGAGCAGGCAAACTACTTTGAACGGAAATTAATTTAATTTTTAAGAAAACATACTTAAACATACTGTATATTTGCCAGTTACATTTTCAAAAAATTAAAATTAGCTTGATTTTTGCATTTCCTTCTTAAAACCCGGGAGAATTAGTGACTTTGAACCCGACAGCCCCTTCCATAATCCAAAAAAGAAAAATATAAACTGAAGACAGAGCAGGCAAACCACCTTGCTATTATTTTTTACTCCATTTTCAAGAAAAAATACCGAATATTTTGCCAGTTGGCAAAATGTTAAAATTAGCTTTTTTTGCACAGTTTGTCAAAGACAGACTAGGCAAACGGAAATCTATTTAAATAAAAAAAGTTATATAAATATTTATTCATAGTTACATTTTCAAAAATTGTTAAAATTAGCTTTTTTTCTACTACAAAAATATTTTTGCATTTGAGTTTGTTTTTGAAGACAGAGCAGGCACACTACTTTGGAACAGAAACTTATTTCAACTTTCAAGATTCTTATATAATATAAAAATTTGCCAGTAACATTTTCAAAAAAAAAAATGTATTAGCTTGTTTTTTGCATTTGCGGTTGTTTTTATTTTTTTTAGATTTTTTTCATTTTTTGGCTTTTTCCCTTTCCTTTATTGTGTTATATATATTTTTTTGTGCATGTTATAGGTTTACAAAGGTAAAAAGCCCAAAGTCCCCCCCAAAGGGACTTACCATCTCCACCAGAAAACACTGTTCACCAACTGCTCCAAACAGCTCTGTTGTAGTCCAGCCTTTACTTCAGAGAACTTTGGAACACACGTTATAATGCTCGCCTAGCTGCTAGCATGGCACGCCCTCATACTCTGCTTCTGACTGGCTAGTAGTCCTTACCTAGGTACTGTCAGGACACGCCCTCATACTCTGCTTCTGACTGGCTAGTAGTCCTTACCTAGGTACTGTCAGGGCACGCCCTCATACTCTGCTTCTGACTGGCTAGTAGTCCTTACCTAGGTACTGTCAGGACACGCCCTCATACTCTGCTTCTGACTGGCTAGTAGTCCTTACCTAGGTACTGTCAGGGCACGCCCTCATACTCTGCTTCTGACTGGCTAGTAGTCCTTACCTAGGTACTGTCAGGGCACGCGCTCATACTCTGCTTCTGACTGGCTAGTAGTCCTTACCTAGGTACTGTCAGGACAGGCCCTCATACTCTGCTTCTGACTGGCTAGTAGTCCTTACCTAGGTACTGTCAGGGCACGCCCTCATACTCTGCTTCTGACTGGCTAGTAGTCCTTACCTAGGTACTGTCAGGACACGCCCTCATACTCTGCTTCTGACTGGCTAGTAGTCCTTACCTAGGTACTGAGCATGTGCGACTCCCAACAAAGATGGAACAGAAGTGAGATGTCTGTAGCTAAAACAGAGAGCTCAACACACAGGGTGAAAATATGGTGTTTGTGAAAATTAAACCATGTAAACCTATTCTGGTACAACCTCTAAATACAATTATGAACCTGAAAGTGAGCAGAATATGAGCACTTTAAAATGTAATCATATGATTAGTATGATAATCGCTTTTATAATTCTGAACAAAACTGTTTCTGCTATTCCCCACCTCTGGGACAGTCGGGCCCCATGGCGGAGGTGGGCCCGGAGGCGGAGCAGCACCGCGAGGCCCTGCAGCTGCTGTCAATCAACCTGGAGCGGAGGTGGGAGGCGATCGTGATGCAGGCGCTGCAGTGGCAGAACCGACTGAAGAGAGAGCTGGGAGAGCAGCAGGTTAGCTCTGACATTTACACTTTACATCCTTCACTCTGCTCTGCAGGCGCTCGGCTGACGCACCGTTACACTCAGTGAGCATGTCAGAGTTTGATTAGATGCTAAGATGCAGCGTGAAAGACAGATGGTGCTGTGATTGAAGCCGCAGTGTTTTAGTTATGGAGCGATCTGTACAAACCCTACACGCTGTCGAGACATTTAGTGAAATGAGCCTAAACTCTGGAACAATGCACAAAAAAAACTATGATATGAGCATAAACTGCTCTTTCCTTTTTGGGCAATACAATTAATTTTATTCTGGTTTTGGGTAACAGTTTGGTCTTAGTTAGATAAGTTGGTTACACTTTACTTGAAGGTATCTACATAAGAGTGACATGACACTGTCATGAACGTGTCATAAACATTATAAACAAGTCATAAACCTTTATGACATAACGCTTCTTTTAGTAAGTGTCATTCGGTTTTTGTCATGACAAGTTATGGTTATGGTTAGAGTTAGGGTTCATGTGTCATGACTGTGTCATGACAGTGTCATGTGTTCATGACAGTGTCACTCTTATGTAGATACCTTCAAGTAGAGTGTTACCAAGTCTCCTTTAGTGTCTCATTCAGACGCAGGAGGCTTTCAACATTATTCTCTTATATTGTCCATATTTAATGCTGTTCTCTAGACTCTATCCTTGCACTATTGGACTTATTTGCACTACCACCATGACACCCCCTCTCATAGAGCACCTTACCATGCAGACTGAATCACAGGGTCAGTCCCTGCCCTGTCACTGCAAGCCTCTCCTGCTTATCCCTTAGTACATTCATGTGGATTTTTTATTTAATATCTTTTCTTTTACTGTCCATATTATTCATGTGGATTTGTTATTTTCTATGTAGTTTATGATGTATGTGTATGTTGTGTGTGATGTCTTTAAGCTACTGGGACCTTGAATTTCCCCTTGGGGATCAATAAAGTGTCTATCTCTCTATCTAACTAATTCACTTTCGGGACTCTTGGCATTTTGACGCTCTGGGTCGGGACCGGTTTGGCGTCATTTAAAAAATGTAAGTTTAACTGACATGTGGCACAAGAATGGGACAGTTAGGTTTAGGAAAAGATGGTGGGTGGGGTTATAAAATGTATGTTTCAGTGACACGCGGGACAAGAACGAGACATGAACCCTGGTCTCCTTGTTTGACCCATCCACCTCCCCAACCTGCCACCCTACGCAGATTTTTGGTCTTTCATACTACTCTCTACTGCTGTCTCTCTACATACTACTCTCTACTGTTGTCTCTCTACATACTACTCTCTACTGTTGTCTCTCTACATAATACTCTCTACTGCTGTCTCTCTACATACTACTCTCTACTGTTGTCTCTCTACATACTACTCTCTACTGTTGTCTCTTTACATACTACTCTCTACTGTTGTCTCTCTACATACTACTCTCTACTGCTGTCTCTCTACATACTACTCTCTACTGTTGTCTCTCTACATACTACTCTCTACTGCTGTCTCTCTACATACTACTCTCTACTGTTGTCTCTCTACATACTACTCTCTACTGTTGTCTCTCTACATACTACTCTCTACTGCTGTCTCTCTACATACTACTCTCTACTGTTGTCTCTCTACATACTACTCTCTACTGCTGTCTCTCTACATACTACTCTCTACTGCTGTCTCTCTACATACTACTCTCTACTGTTGTCTCTTTACATACTACTCTCTACTGTTGTCTCTCTACATACTACTCTCTACTGCTGTCTCTCTACATACTACTCTCTACTGTTGTCTCTTTACATACTACTCTCTACTGCTGTCTCTCTACATACTACTCTCTACTGCTGTCTCTCTACATACTACTCTCTACTGCTGTCTCTCTACATACTACGCTCTACTGCTGTCTCTCTACATACTACTCTCTACTGTTGTCTCTCTACATACTACTCTCTACTGTTGTCTCTCTACATACTACTCTCTACTGTTGTCTCTCTACATACTACTCTCTACTGTTGTCTCTCTACATACTACTCTCTACTGTTGTCTCTCTACATACTACTCTCTACTGTTGTCTCTCTACATACTACTCTCTACTGTTGTCTCTCTACATACTACTCTCTACTGCTGTCTCTCTACATACTACTCTCTACTGTTGTCTCTCTACATACTACTCTCTACATACTACGCTCTACTGTTGTCTCTCTACATACTACTCTCTACTGTTGTCTCTCTACATACTACTCTCTACTGTTGTCTCTCTACATACTACTCTCTACTGTTGTCTCTCTACATACTACTCTACTGCTGTCTCTCTACATACTACTCTCTACTGTTGTCTCTCTTAATACTACGTCATGTTACAGCACTGCGGTCGAGCTGCTGCTCTGCCCGGTGTGTTCCATACAGACGCTAAAGGGGGATTTTTGCGTCGGTATCTGATGCTGAGAGACACTTACCAAGTGCCAGTATCTGTCGAGTTGGGAATGAGAGTGGTTATTCTTCCTCTTCAATGCCCCTTTAGGTTATTTTATTGATTGGTTTGCTGTGTCTCGTATCATTTCTATGATGATGACATCAATGTTAATGTATTTGTAACAGCATTGAATTCTTCTGCCAACAATCAGACCTTTTGCATTAGCACTTTGTACTAATAACTCAACAGTTGGTTTGGTCAGAGTTAGCTTAAAGTTTAACTACATTCTCCAATAAGAAACATTAAAAACAGCTAGAACAAATCATACATTGTTTGTTCTTCTTTCTCTCAACATAATGCTACTGTAAGTATTCATAAAGTCCTGTGGCCTTTGGGTGATTTAAATAATTAAAAAAACCAAAAGGGCTTATCACCTGGGGATTATAAATGTGCTCAGTAAATTGCATTTAAACCTGCCCATTATATTTTGATCATTATTGTGCAAAAGTGGCAATAATAGCCTGGTGTTGATGCTAGAGGAACAGACAAAAGGTCAGTGGAAGCATCAGGAATCTCCCTGTGGGGACCATGAATACTAACAACAAATGGCATGGTTAGGGGTGGGACAGAATATGGATATGGCAATATATCGTCCTTCTTCATGCGATACGATAATAGATACACTGGTGCCATATATCGATATTTTAAGTAATGAAATAAGGCACTCTAAATAGATTTCCGTGTTCCCATCGTCTCAACACATGAATTAGGGAAACTTAACTGGCAGAAGAGGAAGAGGTTTTCGGGATGGCGGACAGCAGTTTGAGGAAAATAACAGATGCCCCAGCCCAATTAAGTCCAAAATCTGGACCCATAGTTGCTCCATAGTTATGTCATCTTAATTTACAAACTGAAAAATGAACTCTTTTATAATCAATACTGACCGAAAAGGTGTAGGTTGAAGCATTTCCTTATTACACCTCCACTAATATTTGTTTAGCATTTTCTTTTTTAGTATTTTTTTTTTTATCTTTGTAGCGTGTTTTTTTACGGGAGTTTTGTATTCATAGTGGGACCGATATCGTTATGTATCATCAGTGGCGCCAGAGATTTCTTTTTGCTGGTGCTATGGGGTTGCTCAACGTTTCATTGAGCGTGCTCTGAAAGTTAGAATTTCCCTTTACACACGTAGCCTACACACACGCGCGCAGATACGCACACTCCTCCGCAGCAGTTTACTAAGCGAGTGAACGAGAGGGAGAGAGAGATTGATGTTTTCCATGCACTAAAGTTTCCAATACAACAGCACCATAACTCTGATTAGCCCACCAAACATATTTCAAATACCAGCCAACAAGCCGGGATTACACAATCATTACTGCAGCTTTGATGCAGTAGCTTATATTTGCAGAAGAGTAATGCATCAGGCCAAATACATTACACACAGCCAACTACACACAAAAACACACAAAAACATACACGCATGCATCCTCACACAGTATTCATACTTGCACACATGGTAACAATAACGTAACGTTTTTCATATCTGTAGTGGCTTAATGTATCTCGTTTTCAGGGCTATAAATAAACCAATGTCCTGTGCGCGGTATGACTTTGGATTTGGTGATCCATTTATTCACAGTTCTGTAAAACACATTTTCACTGTAATGTTCTACTACGAGACAGAGATAAGAGTGAAGTGCGATCCCCTGGTCTAATATCATTTACAGCAGGGTAACGTTAAGCAACCTCAGCACCAATCACGGCCGCGGTCAGGTCATCTTCCTCCTCCGTCTCATTTACAGGTGTTTTGATAAAGTCTCCACACGTTGACGTTTGAACAGTAAAAAAAACGATCCATTTCTAGCGTTACACTCACTTCGCTAGTCCTAACGGCTCTAAATATTGCGCTCCACTTCTTCAGTGTGAATATGTTACTGCGGAACAAAGTTCAAAAGTTTAATGTGTGCTGGGGGTGCTGGGCAGGTGCTATGGCTATTATGGGGGAGTTACAGCACCACCTTGCTCCTCCCTGGCTCCCCACTGGGTATCATTATAGGATTGTCTAGCAATATATTGATTATCGCAGAATAGCTGTATCGCGATATTATCGGTGTCTCGAGCCATGTGTCGTGTATTGTATCATGAGGTACCCTGTGATTCCCACCCCCAGTGATGGTACCCTGGCCTGTAGTTGTTTTGAAAAGACGGATGGAATAATGGCGCTCTGCCGCTATAGGAGTAAAACTATCTGTTTCTATTGTATTGTGTGTTTTAAAAGCCTTCAAAAGGCTGAAGCTTCACACAACAGCTCTGTTCTCTCAGTGTAGCAGTCCATGAGCAGCCAGTTGATAAAATCTAATCTGTTAGTTCTCCGGTGCGATCAGTGTCACAGAAGCAATGTTTTTCTCTGAAACCTGCGCCACAAACAAAAAGAAACGTGGCAAATGAGATTTTGACAGTTTGCATATCAGAGCACCACGCGTGTCTGCCGCCATGACGGCACGCCGCCCGCCAAACGGTTTGTCTGATTAGAAAATCTTCAGCCAATGAACCGCCTCAGGTATGAGCCGCTCGCTGCTGCAGGATGGCGGCGCAGCACATGTCTAGCTCGTCTGAGGATGGGTAGGACCGAGCGCTGTGAAATATCGCTCATGAGGGCGCCGTCCACAGCCGGCTGCTTGGGCCGGGCAAGGTGCAGAAAGAGTGGGGAGAGAGAGCTGAGTGCTTTATTCAGCGGCAGTAGAATGGAGCTGTTATGGATTTCTAATAGGGATGCATATGGTTCTATAGAGACAGACGGAGGAGAGCATTTGAATATAAGGTCAACGGTTTTGCAGAGACACACACACATGCACACACACACACACACACACACACACACACACACACACACACACACACACACACACACACACACACACAGTCACACAGTCACACTTTCACACTGTCACACAAAATAAAAAGCTCTTAAGTCTTAAGCAGACTTACATGTTGCACAAACACACACACAGTGACAGTGACGTAAATCCATATGTTGTGTTACGTAAATGCCTGTAGAGATGTGTTGTATGCATTTGAGAGCTCCCACACACACACACACACACACACACACACACACACACACACAGGGACAATTTATTGATTGCCAGTAATTAATTGACGGATAGCGATGTGTTAAGAGCAAGCAGGAGGGAGGGAGGGAGGAGGACAGGGAGGGGGCTGGTAGGAAGAGAGGTAAATACTGGGTTATCATGAATCCCACTTGGTTTTTGGTAAGACCCACCCTCGCTTTTTCCGAAATTCTTGCTGCTATTTCCGACATTCTGGGGGCTTTAATTTTTTTTCAGAAGTTTTTGTCATGTTTTGCGACATTCTTGGCAAATTTGACTTTTTTGACCAAATCAAAGCATGTTAAAAGACTACATGTCTGGCCCTCGATGCCATTCTCTTTTTCCAGTCCCTTAGAGAAGTTGAGTTTGACACTCCTGGGTTAGTGGTTCCCAAACTGGAGGCCCAGGGGGCCTGGAGATGTAAAAGGAGGTGCGGCGATCCAAATATATAAATAAATATGCAGGATTCTGCTGCACTGCCAGGACTGGCAGGGAAACATAAAGCAGGCGATGAAGCCAAACAACCAAAACCAAACCAAACAATGCCACAACTACCAAATCAAGGGAAAGAAAATCTGTTGTGGTGACCACAGTTCGTTAAAGGAGCCTGAGTCGCATTGTGTCTCGTTGACTGAGCAGAGGAACATTGCAACATTAAGTGGGATTCATGATAACAAAGCATTTACTATAGCTTGACCCACACCAAGATGTTGGGTCTGGGAACTCTCCATTGACAGGGCTCAATCCGAGGGGCGTGATGAACGGTTGTCTTTCAAATTCCCTCTGCATGCAATAGGATAGCACTACAACCAGGCAGAGCAACGAAGAAGGGGGCGGAGCTAGTTGATAGATTAAACTTTAAACTCTGAACATCTTCCTTTTTTAAGAATGACCGTTCTTTGTTCTTTTCTGAAAGAAAAGCTGAACTCCAAGTCTTCCAGCTGTTCGCCAGCAGCAGCAGCCATCTTCTTTGTTTCCAAGTAGCAGGGAATTCACGCAGAACCGTCGCAACTCCGCCGTCATTACGTTAAGCCCGCCCACCGACTCTATACACGATGTGATTGGCCTGACCAGAGTTTGGTTTTTCCAGCTCGCAAGCCAACGAATAGTTGCTAGACGACCCTGACTGCCAATTACATTTGCTGCCGCTAGGGTGCGTCTAGATTTTTTTTTGGGGGGGGGTGGGGAGGGGGGCACCTTTGCGGGTGAGTTAACCGTTTTTGCAGAACAACTAGAAGCAAAGATGTGTTGCGTTATTGTTCCGTGGTTTTGTGTCTGTGTTTTTTCTGTATATTTCTCAGGGAAAAATAAAGTTTGAATGAACTAAATTCAAACTGAATCAAAAACCACTTGAGCCACGGGATGAGTGGTGGCTCGTTATGAATGTGGAACATTAGCGAGAATCAGCCTAATTCTGCTCAACATGTGCTGTTTGGGGTGAGAGTAACCCCCTCTCTCTTTCACTTTCACTTTCACTCACACACACACACACACACACACACACACACACACACACTGGGCATTGTAGAGGAGGAGAAGACAAATAACAGAGGCCAGACACTCTGACCTCGCTGCCTGGCTGGAGAGTAATTTCACTTCTACTGGAGATGGGAGAGGAATAAAGAGAGAGAGAGAGAGAGAGAGAGAAGAAAGGAAAGGGAATGAAGTGTAGAGAGAAAAAGAACCAGAGAGGCATATATCTGGCTGGTTTAGCTTATAAATGAACACTTCTGCTCAGTGATAAAACGATTGTCCTCTCCTGTTGTCTGTGTGTGTGTGTGTGTGTGTGTGTGTGTGTGTGTGTGTGTGTGTGTGTGTGTGTGTGTGTGTGTGTGTGTGTGTGTGTGTGTGTGTGTGTGTAAATGAGTCTGCTTGCTTGTGTATAAATGGCTGCTGGTGTGCATGTTGCAACTGGCGTGATTGTGTGTGATGTGTGATTGTTTCTGCATCTTATGAATGTGTTGCTGCGTATACAATCTGCGTTTGGGAGGAACTGTCTGCGTGATACTAGACAACGTTGCCATTCAAATCCCAGACCGCGAACTGAAACGATTTGCCGATTATAGGGCTGGGCAATATATCAATATTATATCGATATCGATGAGGCTAGATATCATCTTCAATTTTGGATATCGTAATATCCTGATATGACACAAGTGGTGTCTTTTACTGGTTTTAAGGGCTGCATTACAGTAGAGTGATGTCATTTTCTGAACATACCAGACTGTTCTAGCTGTTCTATTATTCGCCTTTACTTACATAGTTATTATATCAACATAACTGATGATTGTTTATCAAAAATCTCATTGTGTGCATATTTTGTGAAAGCACCAATTGTCAACCCTACAATATCGCCACAATATCAATATCGAGGTATTTGGTCAAAAGCCGATTAATCAATTAGTTGATTGTCAGAAAAATGATTGCCAACAATCAGTCATGTACGGTAATGAAGAAAAACCTGAAACATTCTCTGGTTCCAGCTTCTCTGTAACTGTTAATTTTGACAAAACATTGGACATTTAGAGCAAGCTCTCTTTTACATCTGATTACAGCACAAACAAAAGGAAATATAAGCAATTTCAAGAAATTACAGTACAAATAAATATTGTGATTATAAAACAATGCCTAAATTACAATACTAATCCTTTCATCTAACTTTTGAAATTGAAAGAGCTCAGTTCCTACAATGTTAAACTGTTCCTTTAAGATTCATCCTCTGAGGATAATGAATATCTACAACAGATTTCATGGAAAATTGGAGAGTAGCTGTTAAAGTGCTCATATTATGGTCATCTTCAGGTTCATAATTGTATTTTGAGGTTGTACCAGAATAGGTTTACATGGTTTGATTTTCAAAAAACACCATATTTTTGTTGTACTGCACATTGCTGCCGCTCCTCTTTTTACCCTGTGTGTAGCGCTCTCTTTAGCTACAGAGTGAGACATCTCACTTCTGTATTATTTTTGTTGGCACTCGCACATGCTCAGTAGCTAGGTAAGGGTAACATCAGCTAGCTGTTTGTTTCTACAACAGTCAGTACAAGGCAGGATTAGCTGAGAGACTTCTTCTAAACGAGGGCGCACTTCCAACTTTGCGTGGAATACCTGCAGAACAGGGACATGTAAGTAGTTCTTTTGCAGATTATGGTAAACTTGTGTGTGTTATAGCAGTGTTTTGCCATTGAGAACGAGCTAGCATGCTAGCGCTAGCATTTTACAGTTAGCCACCTCGTCTCGGCTACTGACGTAAAAAGCCCTGCACATTTTAACCAGCTCACCCGGAGACTGAAGGCAGGAATCATTCAGAAACTCGTATCTCACTAAAAACAGCATGGATGTTTTTTTTTTTACAAGTTTGTATGTGTGTGGAAGCACCAGAGACACAAAATAACACCCCATTATCCCAGAAAAGGTGATTTATTCATAATATGGGCACTTTAAAACATCTTGATCTGAGAGATTGTCCTCCACTGCAGAAACACCCACGTACGTTTTTTTTTTTTTCAAGCAGCAATTACGACTCATATAGTAGTTATGATGGGAGCAAAGTACAATAGCGCTAACCTAACTTATCTGTGACTGTTTCACAACATTAATGTGTGTTTAACCCTCTGAGGTCTAATGTAAGGGCATTTTTGGCATTTCTGGCTGTCCTCCCCCCAGCGTCAAAGATTTCATTTCCTGCATTCTGATACACTTTTATGCACCACTTTATGGTGGGAATACCTTTATTTATCCTATGAGAAGGAAATCACAGATGACATTCAAAATATATCAAAAATATAATGGAATATGAAGCAGTAAGGGGGCTTCACATCAGGGACCTGAGCCTGGATCACAAAAGTTGACCCCAAAGCAACGAGGACAAAATAAAATAGGCTACTTATATTAGTCTTAAATGTGGTGAAGAGAGGATACTGGTGTTAGTGTAGGCGGAGCATTGGGGCCTGCTTGCTACCCGCACACAACGCGCACACAACGCGCACACTACGGCCACACTGATGAGAAAAGTCTCTCTGCATGTTCTGCAGTGTTAGTTTAGTTTGCTGTCATATGACTCGACCCCGTATTTGTGAATACAAATATCTGAAGTGAAAGTTCTGTCACAAAACTATGTTGTTGCATATCATTGCACGTTTTTAAGTGGGTATATGGAAATCCTGGAGATGTCCTAGTGGGTAAACTGCGTGTACCTGCGTATCACGTACACTACTGATATCACACCAGACTAACACATGAGATCACCTTAATCAATCAAGCACTTTTCATACATGTAAATGTAGCACAGAGTGCTTCACACAATAGCCTCCCCCCCACACACAAACACAGATATACACACATAACATGATTTTATATCAGAGGCATTGTTAACAATATGACATTTTCTTCTTGTCTTCAATGAGTACATGTGAACACTGCTCATAAAGCACATGACAGATCCAGTTTTATCTCTGATTTGATGGAAATGGGTCTAAGTTAAAGCTGCAGGGATGTTGTGGGAATGAAGTTTCACCGAATATACCTGTTAGTCCAAATGTAAAATATGGAAATTATATTTTCAAACACTTCCCCCGCGATTATGAAATATATTTTTGAGTGGCGTTATGAGCAACATATGGAGGTTTTCATTCACCATTTTGCAATTACATTCAAAACAGCCTGTCTGCTCCTCCACTCAGCATGGAGGGGTGATTTATCTGTGCACTTCTATTCATTTTGAATCAGAGCGGTGACGCCGGGCTCCCTCAGCATTTTGACAAGCGGTACAGCAGCGAGCCAGGAGAGACTGGAGCAGCAGCACCGGCACATGAATAATCACCCAGACACTGCCAGATAGCTGCGCTCTCCTTGGACCTTCCAGCAGATGCTATGCTAACAAATGGGAGCAGTCAAACCAGAGCTAATGGGAAAAAAAGTTTTGTGTTTTCACCTCAAATACACTGCACCATTCCCTTGCATGCATACACACACACAAACAGTGTCACCGGCCGCGATTAAAGGCTGTAAACAGAATGAGGTGGAGCCACGGTAACAACTCTAGACTCTGATAATGTTTGTGTGAGTATAATCACAGTGAAAACTGTTTATTAGGGGTCCAAGCCCGAGTCTGGAAGAACCAGCAGGGCTGTGGAACCCTATTATTTTTCTACAGATTTTCCTCCATTATTCTTCTCCGCGCAAATGTCCCGCCAGCCTAAACCGTACATGGTGGGCGGGTGCCATTTTCAGGACTGGTCCAGAACCCCACAAGGACCTCAGGCGCAACAAATGACCCACTTCCACCACTAGGTGGCGCTATAGCAGAAAAAAACGCGTTTGGCCCTATAACTTCCAAACCGTACATTGCACATTAAAAATACACATATCCACGCATTCCCTGGATCAAACTGAATCTCCTCATATAGGCCCATTTCCGCCTAGACTTTTATGCGTGAAAAATCGCGATTTATCAAAACCTACTTTTTCGAACTCCTCCTAGACAGTGCGACCAATCTGTACGGAACTTGGCAGGTGGCATCTCCAGACCGACTTGACAAAAAGTTGCAAAAATATTTTTTATAGGATACAAATTGCGCATATTCCGCACAAACAAATTTGTGTAGCTAACTATGAACTGACACTTTGCCATATCTTGGCAAAAATAAATGCTATAAACGCAAAAGTTTAGATTCTTGTTTGCCATGAGGCTCCGGAGGCGCCCCACACATTTCACGAAAATTGGCCACTAGGGGGCGCTATAAGTACAAAAAGTTTATATGTCATGAACGGCTCATCCGATTTTTACCAAATTTGGAGGGTACCATCTAGGGTCACTCCTGAGACCACCCCTACTAATTGGTCAAAGTGGGCGTGGCCTATGAGACTCACATCTAGATTCACCCCTTACACTGATGCGAGCCACTTTAAATTTACAGGGTCACCTACCAAAAATTACACATGTGGAATTTTGCTATGTTAAAGGATGTGCATTTGACGACCAAACAACTTTTCCTAGCTACCAAACACGAACTTAATCATATGTTGGCCAAATTAAATGGTATAAGCAAACATCTTGAGAACCTTGTTCAACATCCCACTACGATGCTGTTTACTAAATTTGGTAAAGATTAGACATTAGGGGGTCGCTATAATAAATGTTTGTTTTTTGGAAAATAACAATGCCTTTAAATGGGAAATTTTCAATTGCAATATCTTGGCCACAGTACATGCTATCAACACGAAACTTGTCATGCTTGTTTGTGATGCATGCCCCTCTGAGGCCCTGTACCAAATTTGGTAAAGATTGGCCATTAGAGAGTAACGGCACCTCTGCAAATAGCCTCTGGAAGGAACTTGTTTTGGTGGAACATGTGTACGTTCAAAAGTAGTTTTAGTTGTGCAACAGAAAACTCAGATTGGACAGATAGTCTAGCTAGCTGTCTGGATTTACCCTGCAGAGATCTGAGGAGCAGTTAACCAGAGTCCTCACAAATCCACCGGAGGTTAGAACGCCAACACTTAGAAAGAGGAAGGTAACATCCGGCCTAAATGAGGGACATTCGGCCAATTTCTGGCGGAACCTGAGCAATCCCAGAAGTGGAACGTTGTGTATATAGACTATATGCTACAACAGCTTCCGGCAGTTGATGTGCAACTTCTCGTCTAGCTCTCAGAGAGAAAGAAAATTCTCAACTTTATTTATATAGTACCTTTCATACAAGCATGACGCCCAAAGTGCTTCACAGAACAAATTTAAAACAAAAGAAAAACATAACACAACACAAACATATTCCTTGAAGTGACTTCATTACTGTCTTTAAGAGGATGGAAACCATGGCGGAGTATGTGACATTTCAAATTATCTGGAAATGCAAAAAATAAAAAGATCAACAAAATCATTTTCATCAGACTGATTTTTAGATTATTTTAATTAGAGTGCATTCGATCTTTAAGGTTCTATGGTACGACAATTTAATAAATAAATCATTAATAGACTTCAGACAACTTTATTCGTTGAAATTAAATGCTGTGTGTTGGTGTTCACCACTTCACTCACTTCATTTAGGCAATATATTGAGTCCTAAATCAATGAGTTTCAAAAGGATCCCTTGAAGATAAGTGTAATTAAACGTTAGGGGTGGAGCAATCTGTTTAATTATGCCTTGTTTCATGTTACTGACACTGATTACTCTGACATTTCTGAAACAGGGCTTAATTACTTACATTTATTCTTTTCTGAAAGCTTAATGGAAGGCAAAATGTTCAGAAAGAAGTTTATAATCCAGAGGATCCGGTGTTGATGTGTGTTAAAGAACAGCAATTCTCTATTATCATTTAAAGTGCACAAAATGTTTTATTGTGTGCCATCAAACGCTACGGTAGTATAGGTTATGTTTTTTTAGATGGTGTATTATATCTTGTTTTGGCCCCAAACTCTTTAAAAAGATGTGTTGGTTTCCTCTCAGAGAGCGCCGTCTCAACTCGGGCCGCCGTTTGAAAAGAGACACACTGACACCCGACTCTTTGACAGAACACGTTCTGTGATCATGTAAAAAAAAAAAAATTAAAATGTGTGATCCCCCCCCCCCCCCCCAAAAAAAAAAAGAAAAAGCAATTGCTCATAAATCTCAACTCAAATTATTCCGCTCTGGAACAAAGCGATGAATTATTCAAAAACGACTTCTGAGAGAAAAGGAGCACAGAGCTGAAAACCCCAAAGTAAATACGTAATCAAAAGCCTTCAGAAAAGCTCGGCTGTCTAAAAATATGCTTAGACACAGGAATTCTTTCCTTCCACAGACATAATTATACAAATTGCTCCGCGTCTCGTTAACAAGAGAGGGGGGTAATTCGTATTAGCCATTCATAGCCTATTAATCTAATAAACTAGTTGGCTCTGTGTGTGTGTGTGTGTGTGTGTGTGTGTGTGTGTGTGTGTGTGTGTGTGTGTGTGTGTGTGTGTGTGTAATGAATTTCTATTAGATTTGTGTTTATTCCCCTTGTGCTGATAAGGGAGATGGGGGTAATGACTGAACTGGGTTTTTTGCCACTGCAGACGCATTCAAAAACACATTCAGTGCTGAGGGGGAGAGGCTATCAATCAGCCTAATCCAATCATATCGAGTGTTTGATGACCTACGGAAACCTTGTGTATAATTTATATCTGTAATTTATCTAATTTCTATCATTTCGTAACAGTTTACAAATGAATTGCGGCTATTTTTATGACCCCCAGACAGAGGAGGGCGGTGATTTTGGTGTCTGGTGGCCACAGCGGCTTCAGAAACACATTTTTTAGAGCAGCAGCATTTAAGTGTTGTTGGGTACCTGCCAAAGAGGCAGTGCTTTCAAGCCGGTGGAGCAGACAAATTTAGCAGACAAACAGCGCCGGTAATTTCCCACCAAGACTCCAGCAACGTGTCAGGGTATTTCTCCATAAACAGTTGGTCCACATGTTCCTGAAGCTGAATTTGGAAACACAGAGTTTGTGCACGATTTAGAGGGGTTTAAATGCAATCACACTAAATGTATATGTACAGCCCAAACCTATGGGGGAGGGGTCGGGGTTCACATGCCCTATTTTTCAAGACATCTAGTTGGCGATTTATTTAATAGTTGACAACAAATCGAATAATCTTTGCAGCTCAAGTCGAAAGTGTCTATAAAGATTTGAAATGTTTTAAACATTTTGTCTTATCCACCACTCTCTCGCCTGTACTACTGGAACTGACCCGAAGACCGAAGTTTTCGAGGCGGGGAGGCACCAGGCGGGAGGCTCCAGGCTGCAGCCATACAGTCTTTCCCAAACTTGCGAGCTTACGTGGCCGGCGGGGAACTCTTGTGGGTCGCCACCACTCGCCATACTCGTCCTTTAGTGCTGCTATCTCTGAGTCGCTCACTGGACCGTCAACCTGACAAAACACTGCATACGTAGGCGGGGCGGAGCTTGGCTAGCTTCAGAGCTAATGCGGGGCTACAGATTAGGTGTCCCCAGAACCCGCGTATCTGACAGTAGTTCTGCATTACATTAATTCATTTGCACGTGAGTTTTATTTATTTTTATACCGTGTATTCTCCGTGTAAATTTATGCACCGAACCGAGACGCCCATACCGTTTCGGTTCAAAACGAATACACGTACCGTTCCACCCCTAAAGGGTGGGTGGGTGGATGGATGGATGGACTTTATTAATCCCAAACTGGGAAATTACTCTGTTACAGTAGCAAGTTACAGGGGCATACACACTTACTCACACAAACAGAAAATACAAGAAATATACTAGAAATAATAAATAAGATAAGAAAAGATTTTAAAAAAATAAACAGAACACCTACTGAAAACATATACAAGGAAGAACAAATGTCTTTTTTTCTGTGCTGCAGAAGTGACCCGGTTCATTCAGAGTACCCTTGCTTTTTGTCTTTTTAAGATCTTTCTTTTTGGCAACATAGCAAGAAAGAGAAAAGAGGTTCGGCATGCAACAGGATTAAAACCTTGGACGTTGTGGGATCGTGGTTTTGTGCTTTAGCAGCTGAGCCCTTGCACCGCTCCTCTTTGTCCTTGCTGAACAATTTCAAACATGTCTTATTTCTCCCAAACAGCATGATGTGTTTTATTTTTGTTTGAATGGATATTGTTCATGTGTAGTTGATTTTTCTACTCAGTTGTTAGCATACAAATTGCACAATTATTTAGCCCTTTGAGATTCTGTTTCATATATTGTAACTATATGTTGTGGTGTCATTCATTCATATTTTACTATGGTTTTGAGTATGATGTCACCTTCTGTCTTTGTCCTTTATATTTCCTGTTTGTATCTCACTTCTGGTTTTATTTGGATCCCTGTTATCTTCAGCATAAGCTAGAAGCTATTCTTCCTGGGCTCCTGCAGTCTATTTTTTGACAATACAATTTACAACATCCCGTTAAACATTACTTCACATTACACATTTCGCAACATACAACTGATACATTTACAAATTACAGCTGATGCAATTAATAAAAGATGAAAAATATATATATATATATATATATATATATATATATATATATATATATATATATATATATATATATATATATATATTACACTACTCTCAATCTATTTTTAAAGAATAAGTGATAACCACATAGCCCAAGGCACCAACTCACTACAAAGAATTAGATATTTTGAAGTTTCTTTGAAAGGTTGTATAATATTATTCAGGAGTAAGTTCCATTTACACATGGCTCTGTATTTTTCACTTCAGGTTAAAAGTGCTCATATTATGCTCATTTTCAGGTTCATAATTGTATTTAGAGATTGTACCAGAATAGGTTTACATGGTTTAATTTTCAAAAAACATCATATTTTTGTTGTACTGCACATTGCTACAGCTCCTCTTTTCACCCTGTGTGTTGAGCTCTCTGTTTTAGCTACAGAGTGAGGCATCCCACTTCTGTTCCATCTTTGTTTGGAGTCGCACATGCTCAGTAAGGACTACTAGTCAGTCAGAAGCAGAGTATGAGGGCGTGTCCTGACAGTACCTAGGTAAGGACTACTAGCCAGTCAGAAGCAGAGTATGAGGGCGTGTCCTGACAGTACCTAGGTAAGGACTACTAGTCAGTCAGAAGCAGAGTATGAGGGCGTGCCCTGACAGTACCTAGGTAAGGACTACTAACCAGTCAGAAGCAGAGTATGAGGGCGTGCCCTGACAGTACCTAGGTAAGGACTACTAGCCAGTCAGAAGCAGAGTATGAGGGCATGCCCTGACAGTACCTAGGTAAGGACTACTAGCCAGTCAGAAGCAGAGTAAGAGGGCATGCCCTGACAGTACCTAGGTAAGGACTACTAGCCAGTCAGAAGCAGAGTAAGAGGGCGTGCCGTGACAGTACCTAGATAAGGACTACTAGCCAGTCAGAAGCAGAGCATGAGGGCGTGCCCTGACAGTAGCTAGGTAAGGACTACTAGCCAGTCAGAAGCAGAGCATGAGGGCGTGCCCTGACAGTACCTAGGTAAGGACTCCTAGCCAGTCAGAAGCAGAGTATGAGGGCGTGTCCTGACAGTACCTAGGTAAGGACTACTAGCCAGTCAGAAGCAGAGTATGAGGGCGTGCCCTGACAGTAGCTAGGTAAGGACTACTAGCCAGTCAGAAGCAGAGTATGAGGGCGTGTCCTGACAGTACCTAGGTAAGGACTACTAGCCAGTCAGAAGCAGAGTATGAGGGCGTGCCATGCTAGCAGCTAGGCGAGCATTATAACGTGTGTTCTGAAGTAAAGGCTGGACTACAACAGAGCTGTTTGGAGCAGTTTGTGAACAGTGTTTTCTGTTGGAGATGGTAAGTCCCTTTGGGGTGGACTTTGGCCTTGTTCACTTTGTAAACCTTTAACATGCACAAAAAAGATATATAACTCAATAAAAGGAAAGGGGAAACGCGAAAAAGCATAATATGAGCACTTTCAATAAAACAACCCTGAAGAAGGCCTGTGTGCTGCATCGTGTTGATGTGTATGCCACATAAATAAAGGCCTTTTAACTTTTTCTTCAACTAGAGTGCCTTGGTTTTCATTGTTGTTCTGATGCTATTGGATCACCCTTGCACCAAAGAGCACCATGCATGTTAGACTTTTTTTCAACCACCACCAAAAAGAAGTGCTCCTTTTCTCTGTCTTCCCACATGTCTTATTTTTTCTGTCTTTCTTTTTGTCTGCAGGTTCTTGGCAGCGCTCTGGAACCAGGTCTAGTCGACCTCCACCAGATCAACCTGGTCCCAGCTGGTCCAGTGGCTCCACCGCCAGACGAGTCCTGGGAATGGGATGAAACGGATATGACAATCGCAGAAGTAGAGCCACAAGAAGAACCAGCACTCGACCTTATGCACAACCTCCCCTTAGAACCAAATCTGCCTTCGGACAGCTTTCTGTCCAATGGGAATCAACACAATGGGATTCAAATCTGTGTCCCAGACAGTCAGAGTCCTGAGATTTTGTCCCATGTGAGGGATGGATCTGCCTCAGAGGTTCAGCCCAATGTGATGTCCCAAACTCTTCCCCTGAACAACAATAAGATCTACCAGGTGTACAGCCTGCATAGTGTGGAATTATACAGACAGCCTCAGTTTCCTCACACTTCCTCCTCGCTGCACAAAACCAAATCAGAAAAACGGAAACCGCATCTCCTGCTGAAGAGCCTGAGTAAAGACTCCTCGTTCTCTTCTATCGAATCCCTCCCGGACCTCCTGGGAGGTTTGATGTCAAACGGCCGAGGAGGAGACAGAATTGTCGGAGATAGTGAGAGGGAGAGCGGCAGAGGAAGCGGCAGAGGAAGCGGCAGAGGAAGCGGCAGAGGAAGCGGCAGAGGAAGCGGCCAGTCGGCGATCAGCCGGCGGTCAGAGAGCGAGAGCGGGATCGTCAGTGATACAGGAGACACAGAGACAACGACAACCAACTCTGAAATCCAGGAAGAAGTAGAGGATCAGGGAGGAGAGGAGGAGGAGGAGGGAAAGAAGCAGCAGAAGTTTAAAACTGTAGACAGGAGTCATTTGGGCTTGCACAAAGACAACGTTACCAACCAAAGAAAAAATAAGGAGGAGAGTATGAAGGAGAAAGGATGGAGGAGGGATGAAATCAGAAAAAACAGAGATGAGGAGAAAAGGAGGAGGCACAGGAGGGGAGGAGGGGAGGCGGTTGAGATCCTAATCAACGGGCGTGGAATCCTGACTCCTGCTGACTCCGACTCTGACTTTGAAGTGGGAGGACTTGGTGTAGACTCCTCCGAGCCCTTTACATCCCGCGGCGACTTCACAGAGTTTAAAATCAACCAGTTGAACGGTTTGGAGACCCCTCCAGCTCTCAGCCGCCGGGCGTCCAGTCCAGTATTATCTCAGGGCTCCTCTCTGGAGTCCCTTCTGGCTCTGGGTGTGGACTTATTTCCCTCCAAAGACCAGCTGCACCGTAGCGCCTCTCTGGAGAGCTGTCTGGTCCCGTGTCGGAGCGCCGAAGAGACCACAGGCAGCCTGGCCAGCCTCGGGGATCTGGACCTGATTGGGCTTGACAGAGAGATGGAGGGAGAGAAAGCACAAAATGAGAAGAAGAATGAAAGTGTGCAAGGAGAAGCGCCCTCTGGGGAGCTGAGCCGAAGAACTCTAGATCTCCTGAAACGCCTGGAGAACATCCAGAGTCCTTTGGAGGCGAAGATGACCCGCAGTTTTTCAGACATGACGCTTCGGAGCATCTCCCCGCAGCGCAGCAGACTCCCTGCCTCGTCCTCTCTCGGCGGCCGACACGCCCCACTTTCCGGGATTTCAGGGTCTTCACGAAAAGGCCCGCCATCCCTGATCAACGAGAGTTCAGCGACGGCATCTCTAACGGAGCTGAGTAGCGCCGATGACTCATCTGTGGGGTCCGAAGACTTTGCCGTGCTCAGAAATCAACGCCACCTCTTCCTGGATCCCACCGTGGCAGCAGCCAACGCCAACTCGTGTTCTTATAGGAAACATTGCCACGGAAACGGCAGAGGAGGGCAAGGGATGGATGAGGCAGACGCGGCGAGTTTGAGCCTGGTAGTGAACGTCTCGTGCAAGTCGGCGTGCACGGACGAAGACGAGGACGACAGCGACCTTCTGTCTTCCTCCACGCTCACGCTCACCGAGGAGGAGCTTGGCGTTCGGGACGAAGAGGACGAGAGGTTGAGCGGCGCCTCCTCTGGCAATGACGAGGACGAAGAGGAGATGGAGGGCTCTTATGTCCTGGGGCTGGAGTACATGAAGAGGGAGCTGCAGAGTTGGATCCAATCGCCTCGAACTTCGTCTTCCTCTAAAACAGAGGCCGGTCTCCGGGACGAGCTGCAGTGCGGGACCATCCTATCCTCCGCCTCTCAGAACATGGAGCCACACCGCTTTCAAAAGCGCTCCAAATCAATGGAAACCAACACTATCAGTGGCAACAATAAGACAAAAAGAGACAAGAGAGAACGGGAAGAAGAGGAGGAGAACCGGAGGAACGCGACGAGAAGCTACATCAGCCAGTTTGTGGATGACGTGGAGAACGGAAACGTGGACCAGAGCTGTATGAAAGGGGAAGACGAGGATGATGAACTCCTCCGGGAGGAGTCAAGCGTATTCACCAAAAAAGGAGAGTTGCTGAGGGAGTCCTACGTGTTCGCCAAAACAGCAGAGTCAGTTCAGGATGACGGTGACATGATTGTGAAAACAGAATCAAAGCTGCTTTCGCCGTCTCCATCATGCGAGCTCCTCCCCTTCCTGTCCAAACACGCTTCCTCTTTAGTGGGACAGCTGAGAGGGGAGTTGCCCTGCCACAGCTCCTCCTTCCCCTCGCCTCCATCCCTCTCGCCCGTCGAGAACTGCGGATCCCACGACGCCTTGCATAACAGCAGGCCGACAGCCGGGGGACGGAAGGCCATCACCAGTCAGGAAAAGTTCAAATTCTCGTCTTTTGTGACGGAGGAGACGAGGAGGGAAGTCCGAGACAAAGAGTCGTCCCTGCCGCCCAAAAAACGGCACAATTCTCACTCCTCCTGCTGCAGCCACCTTCCCTCCCCCTCCTCTCTCCATCCACGCAGCATGGGTGAGGGCGCCAAAGAGAATGTGCACGATTTCGTAATGGAGATTATTGATATGACGTCGCTGGCGCTGAAGAGCAAAGAGAATCAGCCCGAAGAACCGAATCAGCCCGAAGAACCGAACCAGCCCGACTGCAGCGGGTCTATCCCAGACCAAGGTCCTGCATCGCTAGCACAGATCAGATACAAGGTACAGAATTAATAATGAATACAGAAATCCAACTGAGAAAATATCATTAAACAATCAGCCTGTTATGGATTTCATTACAACGAAACCACAAATACATATATTGCAAATGCAGAAACCCTAATTAAACAGTTTAATATGGTTGCAGATGCTGATAATAAATAAATTCAGTTATTGGATATTGGAGCGGCGTTAGAGGAAAGCTGTGTATCAGAGAAATAAATCGTGTTTCTGCCGATTCATCACTAGAAATGTAACTGTAGCAAGCACCTCACTATCACTAATGTTATCCACATTCATATTCTGACGCAACAAATGATATATTTAGCTACAAAAAAGCCTGGAAGTTAGAGCGTACAAAGACTAGGGTTGGGTATCGTTTTGATTTTACGATTACAATTCCTAAACCGATTCTTAAAAAACTGAAAAATGACAATGACAGAAAAGTAGCCTACATTTATGATAGCTAGCTAATGGTAGACTACAGAGAAAATGTGATATTTTTACGTCCATTTCGGAGCGACAGAGGGAAAATATTTCAGTCAACACATTAAGTGGAATTGAAATAAGGAATCGCAATTTGCGTTCTAATCCTGATTCCTACCGGTTTCGTAGGAACTGGGTTTCAGTACCCAACCCTAACAAAGCGGCGTTGCCATGGAGATGATACACTGTCACGTCTTGTCTCGTTGGTGTGAACTGGCAGGTTTCAGAACGCTGCAGACCGGCGTGTTGCAAGTAGTTGAAAGTTTCAACTCGTCTCATCGCCAATCTTTGGTCTGAACTGGGTTTTAGAGAACAGACTTCCCACAAGAGATTGTTGTTTTTGATGATCCTTTTAAAATCGATCCAAAATAAAAACCACGACAGCTACAGCGTTCATTCTTCTCGCAGAAGAAAGCTAAGGCTTCTGTCTCTTGCGTCCTAACGCTGTATGCTCGTGATGATGTCATCACGGTAACGTGTCGTCCGGTGCAAAACCGCGTGACACCGTTTCTACTGCAGATGGAACTATGAAAACACCCTTTACACAGTGCTCATAAAAATGAGCATATCTCAAAAACTCAAAATATACGGAGATAACTTCTGGAGTGTGAAGAAATATTTTATTTTACTACATTTTAGAAATCTTTTGGATCGACGTGTTTTGTGTGTTTATTTAGTCAAATTTGATGAAAAACGTACGATTTTTGTATTTTTTGTTATTCATGACACAATTTCAATACCTTTATGAATTATTATGCTTTAAGCATTTAAAGATAATCCAAGAAATTGCATCACAATAAGCAAAAATGCAGACCATTTCTATTCAGAGTCCAAAGGGTTCATTGCTGTTTGACCTCACATGTATTCTGTACATTTTGAGGGCAAAAGAATCTCAAAAGTAGCAAAAGTCATCTCAGTTAATTTGTTCACTGAGTTGGAGTAATTCAATAAATCGCATCACAGATCATAACTTTTAGGGTGTAATGACTATAATTTCTTCAGTATCTTTTGCAAGTGAAGTAATCTAAACGCTAATCAGTTTTCAGTCTTCATTTGATTTCTGAAAAAGAAAAACAAATCAGGCAGAAACTTTGAAAACTCCTCTTGTACAAAGTATAAACTTATAAATACAGGCATTTATTGGTATGCAAATGAGCACTTGGTTGATGGTTTTCTTGTATGGTTTGGGGATTGTGTTAAAATATAGCCCACATTTCACTCAAATATATAAATGTACATAACCAAAAATATAAAAAAACCACAATGTTTTAAACAGAGGACACAGATGTATGTATCACTTTTATGAAACTAAATAAAATAAAACAAATTACTATAAATTGCATGAAACAAAAAAAACGATATAATTGAAAAGTAACAGAAGTTATAGGCTACTTCATAAATCAGAATCAGAAATGCATTTATTGCCAAAGTAAGTAACACGTACAAGGAATTTGCCTTGGTGGTTGATGCATAGATTTAAAAATAAAACGAAATATTGATTATTATGAAATAAACAATACTGAAACAAATGTATACAAAATATCTGTTTAACATAAGAAAAAAGAGGCTCAATGGATTAAGTGCAGAATGTGCAAAAAATATATAGTAAGTGCGATGGGCGTAACTTAAACTTTTCATAACTTAAATAAAACAAATCAAATGACTTTGAATCGCATGAAACCAGAATGAAAGTAACACAGAAGTTATACTAAAAGTTATCATATCTTATTCCTTATGGTTCTGAATTGAGTTGTTCCAGGGGGTTTCATTAATTAGGGCCCGAGCGCTGACAGCGGCGAAGGCCCTAGTGAAACTGAAGGAATTATTAGGGATCCAAGTCCGAGTCTGGAAGAAACGGCAGTGGCAAAAGCTACGCCGTTCGCATAGCATGGCTGTGGAACCATATTGTTTTTCTAAAAAAAAAATTCCATTATTATTCTTCTCCGCGTAAAAGTCCCACTACAGCCTAAACTGTACATAGTGGGCGGGTGCCCTTTTCAGGACTGGTCCACAACCAGGCAAGTACGTCAGGCGCAACAATTGACCCACTTCCGCCACTAGGTGGCGCTATAGCAGAAAAACACATATCCACGCATTCCCTGGATCCATCTGTAACTCCTGATATAGGCCACGCCCATTTCCGCCTAGACTTTTATGTGTGAAAAATTGCGATGTATCAAAAACATACTTTTTCGAACTCCTCGTAGACAGTGCGACCAATCTGTACGAAACTTGGCCGGTAGCACCTCCAGACCGACCTGACAAAGAGTTATACAAAAATTGGCCACTAGGGGGCGCTACAAGTACAAAATGTTTATATGTCATGAACGGGTCATCCGATTTTTACCAAATTTGGAGGGTACCGTCTAGGCTCGCTCCTGAGACCACCCGTACCGTGGTGTACTGATTGGTCAAAGTGGGCGTGGCTTATTCAATTTACAGGGAAGGTGTAAAATGGGTCATGGACTTCACCTACCAAAAATTACAAATGTGGACCACTAGGTGGCGCTATAATGTTTTTTTTACTTTAACTCCCACATTACACATCGCACATTAGAAAACCATACATCCACATGTTCCTTGAATCAATCTGAATCACATGATGTAGGCCACGCCCATTTCTGCTGAGAAGTGTTTTCGCAATATTGCACAATGCGCAAAACCAACTTTTTCCAACTCGTCCTAGGCCGTGCAACGGATCTGCACGAAACCTGGTAGGTAACACCTCCAGATACACGTGACCAAAAGTTGTACAAACTATTTTACTACGTTAAAGTATGCACATTTGACGACCAAACTAATTATCCTAGCTAGCTACCAAGCACTAACTTAATCATATGTCGGCCAATTTAAATGGTATAAGCAAAAGAGAACCTTGTCCAACATAGCACTCTGATGCTCTGTACCAAATTTGGGGAAGATCGGCCATTATATAATAAACGTTTAAGTTTTTTAGCAAATAACTCAATGCATTTAAATGGGAAATTTTCAATTGCAGTATCTCGGCCACAGTAAATGCTATCAACGCAAAACTTGGGGGGGCTTCGTCGGCATACTGCCCTGAGGCGCTATTCCAAATTTGGTAAAGATCAGCCATTAGGTGGCGCTAAAGTCAACGTAGACCAGATTGGGCCCTTTTGCTCCATTGATGTTGATGGGATAGTTGTATCACAACGGCTCACGCCTCTCGATATTTACCGACGTTTGCCTCCGCACCGTCAGGCTTTAGGTTCCGCTTTTGCACGCTCCCCAGGGCGTCGGGGGCAACTTGCATCGATGGCTTGGACCCCGTTATAACTGCTTGCAGTTCTAGTTATTCTTTCTTTCTTCCGCGCAATGAATTGCCTTTTTGAGGGGCTTACCATATTCAAAAACTCACCAAATTTGGCGCTCGCGTCAAGTCTGGTGAAAATTCACGTATTTTAAGGGTTTCGGGAATAGGCACACAAAAATGGCTCGCCAGCGCCCCCTACAAAGTTAAAAAAATTGAGCCCCTGCAGTACGTTTAACGTAGGGCTGGGACGGTTACCGCATTACCGTAATACCGCAGTCATGTGACGTTTACCGCGGGTCTGAGCTCGTCACCGTCATCACCGCAAAAAAACATTGGCCTGCACGTGTGCACGTTGTGTCTAATGACATGAGATTCACTGATTCTACTGACATGGATTGTGTCTGATCACATTGTGTCTCACATGGATTCAAGGTTTTCTAAACAAAATGATGTAGCGATGGAGCAAATCCGACCTTTCGCGAGTTGAGGAGCACAATGTTCCATGACACATAATAACATTCTATTCGTGTTGACTATTCCTATATGCGAGAGTACCAACCTGTGTAATGTCTTGTATTGGAGAAATGTCTTTGCCTTTCCTACCATGCATTTCTCCGTTCTCAGCTGAGGTAGACACATTAACTAGCTTAACAAGCTGCAGTGTTTACCATTGCACATTAGCCTAGCAGCTAGCAGAGTTCCTTCTGTTTATAGCTTTATCCTGATAAAACGGCAGGGTTGAATTTCAGCCTGCATGCACGTTTCGTAGCCTAAAACAGAGCAGCTTATATTGGTAAAGAGAGCAGCAAGTTGGCGAACTGCCGAGTCGCCCTCTCTGCTCTCCGTCTGCTCAGCTGCTAGATGGGCTGCACTCGGCATTGTCGGCAAACTATTTTATTTATATTTTACTTTATTGACAAAAGAGCTTTCTGAACTGTCTGTGGAATGGACCAACGGAGATGAGAGAAACCAGAGTGGCCCTAAATGCCAGCAAAACTCAGTAAAGACTCTCACATTGAGCTGAAATGGAAACACTGTGCTGCAATCTTTTAATACAGTCTATGGCTGCAACATATGTTGTAAGGTTTAAGCCGATGTTTTTTCGGGGATAACACCATTCACTTTACCGGCAGTATTGACAACAGATAAAGCCACCGTGTCTTGAGAAGCTCTAGCTTGTCGTTTTATTGTTCACTTTAACTCATTTTACATCATCTTTGCTATCTCTTTTTCCACATAGGCATAGGCTACTCTCCGTTACCGCTCGCTCGCCTTGCGCGACCACACGGGCACTGACATCAGTCACTTAAGGCACCCTGCCATTCTCGCTATAACTTACGCTAGTCTCGTAAGGGGGTTGCGGTATACCGCTCAACCGCGGGAATTTCTTGCTTTTCAACCACGGTAAGAAAAAAATCAATACCGTCCGAACCCTAGTTTAACGTAGACTCGCGTAAACTGGGTACACAAATGTAGCATGTCTAGACGTACAGAAAACGGCATTGGAACCATACCCTAAACCCAACAGGAAGTCCGCCATTTTGAATTGAAAGTTCGAAATTAGTGTGATTTTGGTCATTTCCACATGTCGTACTTTAACGAACTCCTCCTAGAGATTTCATCCGATCCACTTCAAATTTGGTCTGTGCCATCTTAAGACGTTAAAGATGAAAAGTTGTTAAAAGAAAAACTTTTGTTCATAGGGCATGGCCGTGGCGAGGCGGCCATTTTGTGCGTTTCGCCATCGAAACAGGAAGTGGGTGTAACTCAAGTGTCCATTGTCCAATTGGCTCGAAACTTTTCAGAATTCATAAGAGTCCAACCCTGAGGACATATACGGGCCGATATTTACTCAAAGTCATAGCGCCCCCTAGTGGCAACAGGAAGTAGGCCTAAAAGTCAAGATGCTATACTTTAACGAACAACTCCTACAGATTTCATCTGATGGACTTCAAATTTGGTCAGTACCATCACAACACCTTACCGATGAAAAGTTATTAAAAGAAAAACTTTTTGTCAGGCAGTGTGGGTGTGGCGTGGCGGCCATTTTGACCATTCATCGATGAACAAAGAAGTTGTTGTAACTTTAGTATACATTGTCATGTCCGCCCGAAACTTCTCACGTTTGACAAGGGTCCAGGCCTGAGGACACCTCCAGGCCAAAATTTACATTTGGTAATAGCGCCCCCCGTTGGCAACACGAAATCTGCCTTATATGACAAACATCATCCGATTTACATGAAACTTATAATGTGGTCTACATGTGATACTGAGCCGCCTCATATACTTTAACCACGCCCCTTTCATAATATTTGAACTGTTTAAGGTAGACCCTTGTGTGAGGTATCATTGAACTCAGCAGATAGTTCCTTCTTCGTTGGTGATGTTTGACCCACCCCCTATGCTTACGCCACGCCCCCTTTCATAACTGGTGACCCGTTTAAGGTAGAGTCTTATATGAGGTATCAGTGAACTCAGCAGAAACCTCCTTTTTCATTGGTAAAGGTTTGCCCCAACCGCTATGCTTTGGCCACGCCCCTTTTCACAAATAATGAACTATAAGACGTTGAGTGTTGTGTGAGGTATGGTTGAACTCGGCAGGGAGTTCCCTTTTCATTGGTGATGATTTGCAGTGTCTGAGTGCCGCGCAGATGCACGGTTGCAAGGAGCCCGAGGGCCCGTCCAATGCTGCTTGCAGCTTTAATTTAATTTTTTTTGTCAACAACCAGATTAACCAACAAACCAAGTCAGGTGAAGTCAGTTTTATTTCTAAAGCTCAGACTCACAGATTTGTCTCTGAGGGTTTTACAGTCTGTAACACGTTGAAATTCTGCCCTCAGACCTTCAAAGTCAGATGAGGAAAAACTACAACAAAACAACAACTTTACAAACTTTCTTTTTCCTCCAGGTGCTCCAACACTCCCACCGGCCTCTCCACCTTCGTAAGGGA
Source organism: Gymnocephalus cernua (assembly GCA_023631565.1). Classification (NCBI taxonomy): domain Eukaryota; kingdom Metazoa; phylum Chordata; class Actinopteri; order Perciformes; family Percidae; genus Gymnocephalus; species Gymnocephalus cernua. The sequence continues at coordinate 28,447,817 of CM042444.1, forward strand.
GACTTCTACTCCTACCTGTCTCTCTCGTCCCATGACAGCGACTGTGGCGAGGTCAGCCAGTGCTCTGAGGAAAAGTGCCCCACGCCAGCGCCCTACACCATCCCGTCTTACGTATCGCCAACGCAGGGCCTCCACAGCCCCAGCCCGAGCCCCGAGCTGTTCACGAGCACCCGGCAGCGAATATCAAACTCGTCTCCTCCGTCTTCCAGACACTCCTCCCCCGACCTCGAGTCCAAGAACAACTTCTGTGCTCTGGATTTAAAGTCTCCGACTAGCCCCTCACAATCGCTGCCCCCGAGCCCGGACATCCGGGATGAGGTGACCCTGTTTGCAGCCTGCACGGAGGAGGTTTACCTGGGCCCACCTCTCTGCTACAGTATGGCGCTCACCAAGAAACAACGGCGCGTTACAATGAAGGAAAACTCTGAGTATTTGCCCTCCCTGGACACTGGCTATGACGCTTACTCACCGCGCGCAAAACCAAACGATACTTCTGATCCAGGTGATAGTCTGAGGAAGGAGTTTGTGTTAGGCCAGGATCACAGGATGTATTTCCAAGGATCCAGTCCTACAGAGGAAACACACAGCACCTTGTCTCCTTTCCTGGAGCCTTGTTGCAGCCCTTTTCCCACCTCTCTCCGGGGGCCCGGCGCCAAACCAAACGCTTGCAACCCTCCCTCTTTTCCTCTTCTTCCTTCCGTGTCCTCTGGTGCCGAGGAAGAGGAGGTGAGCGACCCGTACCTCCTCTGTGATGTTGCTGGAGGCGAAGTCACGGCTGCTGCGAGTGTCAGCCCGCGGCTGGAGGAGAGGAGTCGTAATGAGGGGCCCCCTTATCTTAATCCCCGGGCGCGTGTCGCCCCGATAGACTCCTCCGCAGACGAATGTTTGGCAGATACTAAAACGCTTGAATCCAATATGGGCGCCGTAATGACCAAGATAAGTGTCTGCGGCTCCGCTACAAATCCCTCAAAAGAGCCAGCCGCTGCCGCCGCCACGCGTATTAATCCCAAAATTAACTGCTTGCCGATGAGAGAGGCAGATAGGGAGGAGGGGGAGAGGCGAGAAGAGGAGGAGAGCCGGCGGGTGAAGCGGGAGGAGAAGGGGAGGAGAGGGCGGAGTGGCTCACAGCGGGAAGCAAAGACGGCGGCGGAGAAGCAGGTGAGTGTTTCACGTATTCAGCCTTCAGATCTGCTATCTCAGACATTATACAGAGCCGCGATACTGCTGTTCACCTATCTACTCCAGGCTTTAGTCCAAGCCGAGCCCCTCACTGGGTCTGGATGTAATGAGGCCACTGTGCGTTTCTCTCATTTCCATTTCTGAGGTCGGATGGACGTGAGAGGCGCTGATATGTGTAACTCCCCCTCTTCCTCCTCCTTACCCTCTCTTCTTCTCTCCGCTTCACCTTTTTTTTGTCTCATTTCCTCATCTTCACCTTTCTCTTTGTGTCCTTTTTTCCTCATCTTTACTTCCTACACTCCTCTAATCTCCAATACTTAGTTCATCCATTTTTTCATCCCCTCCTCAACATCTTATGTCTCCCCCCTTCCTTTATTTCCTCTTCTTCATTTCTTTCTCAAATGTGCTTTCCTCCACCCCCTCTCTTTCCTGTTTTTTATCATTCATTCGTTTCCCTCCCATCCTCTTATCTTCCTCTCCTCCTGCATTTTTTTTCTGGTCTCATTTCCTCCTCTTCCCCTACTCCAACCTTATTTCTCCTCACATCCAACACTCCTCTCATCTCCAGTACCTTCCTTCCAGAGATGGGAGTAAGTCACACATGGGCAAGTCACAAGCAAGTCTCAAGTCTTAACCTTCAAGTCTCAAGCAAGTCCAAGTCATTTTGTGTGACAATCAAGCAAGTCAAGTCAAGTCATAGCTTTGGTCAAGCAAGTCAAGTCAAGTCATACAAAAGTTTCCATTTTTAAACAAGCTAAAGACAGTGGTTATAACTGCTGGAGTTTTATTTGCATTTTTTCCTAGTCAATATTCAAAAGACATTGCGTCCAAGCCACATATATCTGAACAGTTTAAATGTATAAAGATTTAAAAAAGCACAGCCTAAAACTGATATTAGGCCAACAAAAATATCAATATGCCTCAAACATGACATCAAATCATGAAATTCATTCAAACAATTCAAGTATAATGGTTTCTAAGTCAAATAATATTCTTCAAACATGCCTCACTTTTATGGGACAGAAACACATTTAACCTAAAAACAACATATTCTTTAAGAGTAGCTGAATCCCACCACCTTTGCATAATTTGGAGAGATTGAATAGTAGGCTATATGTTAATATTTGTCAGTGTATTTGTGAGTGAATGTGTGCGTGTTTGAGAGAGAGAGTGAATGAAAAGTTATTAATATTGGTGAGTGAATGTGTGCATGTGGTGTGTGTGAGTGCAGTGTGTGTGTGTGTGTGTGTGTGTGTGTGTATGTGTGCCTAGCTTCATTCACATACTTCATCTGTACAACTGCGTGTGTGTCTGCATGTGTGTGTGTGAGAGAGAGAGAGAGAGAGAGAGAGAGAGAGAGAGAGAGAGAGAGAGAGAGAGAGAGAGAGAGAGAGAGAGAGAGCAGTTTGTTGTGTGTATGTATACAGTGTGCCTAGCTGTATTCGCTCTTACCGCCACCTTGAACAAAGAGGGGAGGGGGGGTGCTTATTCATGGCCCAAAACTGAAGGGAGTTCTGTTCATCACAAGCGTCCAAATAGTGGTTCAGCTGAATATGGGGACTGGAACCTGAATCTCTCCCGATTTGAAGTGTCTGATGAAATTCGCCGCGGTGGTGGTTGACGTCGGATTTTTTTGTACAGCAGACCTTAAACTGCCGTCCGTTTCTTCTTTGCCCTGGTCAGATGTGTAATCCTTATAGCCAAACTTTATTATTTTCGGTGCAGAGGAATCCATGACGTTAAATAACAGCCGTAGCCAGTCTCGTTTACTGCAGGTCTGCCGCCGTGTGGCGCGTCACCATAACAACGGGCTCCCGCGCATGCAACAGCACTAAAATCGTAATGTTAACTCCTCCTCAATATCAGAGGGGGAAAAAATATATATTTATTAAACAGAAAATCAAGTCATTTCAAGTCATTTGACTCAAGTCTAAGTCAAGTCTCAAGTCATGAATGTCAAGTCAAAGTCAAGTCGAGTCTTTTATGAATGTTTATCAAGCAAGTCTCAAGTCCTAAAATTTGCGACTCGAGTCTAACTCGAGTCAAGTCATGTGACTCGAGTCCCCCATGTCTGCTTCCTTCTTCCCCTCTCCATCTTCTCCCTTCCTTCTCCTTCTGTACATTGTCTTTCTCCACCCTTCTATTCATTTTTCTTCCTTCCTTCCTCATCACCTCTTCCTCTTCCCCTTTATTCATCACCTCCTCAACATCTTATGTCTCCTCCCTTCCTCTTTTTCCTCCCTCCCCTCTCTTTTTTTATTGACAATGTTTTTATTGAATTTTCAATATTACAGTTATTAACCCTCGTGTTGTCTTCCTGTCAACCATGAACTTATTGTCCTCCCGGGTCAAAATTGAAAATCAACTTTTATTGGCGGTTTTTCACCCCTGACGTATTTACTTGCTTTTTAAAATGTTTTGTCACTTTTTCAACGCTTTAAAAAAAATTAATGTTCAATAAGCCTAATTTATGACATTATACCTAATTTTTGAATTGTTTTGACTAATAGTTAAGATCAGAGGATGTTTAGTCAGGATACTGTTTAGAAACCATTTAAAACTGAATTAAACACCTTAAATTCAAAGAAAGTAATCATTCATTTTACCTGCGAAGAACGTCGTATCCATATAATGTACATCCATGCATCCATGTTATTTTGGTGGAAAGAAACCCATATTTCTGATATTAAAAAACAGTCTTAAGTCAAGTCTGAAGTCACTACGTTCACACCACAAGTCTTAATGCTTAATTCAGATTTTTTGGTCAGATCCAATTTTTAGTTTGGCTGTTCACATGACCTTTTAAAATGTGGCCTATATCAGATTCCAGTGTGAACCGTTTAAAGGTTTCAAACTGACCTGATCAACAGAACAATAGCCATGACATCAGACGCAGCACGCTGTTACACTAAAGTTAGGGAGGTTATGGAGGAAGGAAGCATTTTCACTTTTATTTCAAAATGTTTGTATAATGGCAGCTGTAACATTAATGAGCAGGTGCTGAGGAGGAGAAGAAGGAAGAGAATGAGAGCCAAATTGGCTATTTTGGCCTTTTGCAGGGTTACGGCTGCAAATTCACTACAGAGGTCTGTGTGGATGCAGAGACTGCGTTGTCAATAGCTTCACAGAGACACAGTTTATTCAAAACTTTCAGATGTCGAGGGCAACTTTTGATTATCTCTGTCAGATTGATGTACAAGTTGCATCAAATCCACCTTGGTTGTTCACACTGCGGCCGCAATGAAAAAAAATCAGACCTGGGTCTGATTCAGGACCACATATGGAAGAGGTCTAAATCTGATTTGAAAAAATCTGATCTGGGCAAAATTTGAGTGTTCACACTACTTCTGAAGAGGTCTGACCTGGTCACTTGACCCCAAAAAAATCTGATTTGGGCAAATTTTGTCTGCGGTTTGAACGTAGCCAATGTGTGCGACTTAAGTGCGACTCAAGTCTGAGTCTCAAACTCGAGTCCCCATCTCTGCTGCTGTCACCCTCCAAGACATGCCTCAGTCCTTTCCACTTCTGGGGTCCATCACTTATTTAAATGTAGGTCTCCTGTCCCGCGTCATCCCTCCTCTGTCTCCTTTTTTAAATATATTGGTCACATGGTTTCCAGATTTTCCTTCCTCTCTCTTTCCTGTCTTCCCTCATTTGTTCTCCTCCTCCCATCCTCTTATCTTCCTCTCTACCTGCATGCATCTTTCCTCTCTTCACTTTTCCACTTTATTCTTCCATGTACCCACTCCTCTAATTCTTTCACCTCCGTTCCTCTCTCCTCCCTCAGGTGTTAATGGAACGGGGGATTTGCCGACTTATCATTTTTTGAGTTAAAAGGTTAAGGTCCATGGAACAACATCAGCATAATTACTATCAGTCAGATTTCATAAGGATTCATCAGCTGAGAGCTTTCTCCTCGTCCCGCAGTGATCGTTCAATTCATTTCACCGCTGAATTAGCATGTTTGTGCTCTTTTTTAAGTTTTCTATTTCCCTATGCAAATGAGTTTGACATTTTTTTTTTTACCATCCCTGCAACCTTGCTGCCTCCTCTGTTTATCAACTTTTCACTCTCTTAAAGAGGACCGCGGCTCCGCTGACGGCGGTTGTTTTAACGTCTGATCGGCGCCAAGCAGCCTGCAGTTGTTTTTCACACAGTGTTATTGAAAGTGTCAACCCATTCTCACTCCCAACCCATCAGACACCAACGCAAAAATCCCGCTTTAGCTCTGTATGGAACGCACCGGGCAGAGCAGCAGCTCGACCTCGGCGCTGTAAGATTACGTAGTATTAACAGAGACAACAGTAGAGAGTAGTATGTAGAGAGACAACAGTAGAGAGTCGTATGTAGAGAGACAACAGTAGAGAGTAGTATGTAGAGAGACAACAGTAGAGAGTAGTATGTAGAGAGACAACAGTAGAGAGTAGTATGTAGAGAGACAACAGTAGAGAGTAGTATGTAGAGAGACAACAGTAGAGAGTAGTATGTAGAGAGACAACAGTAGAGAGTAGTATGTAGAGAGACAACAGTAGAGAGTAGTATGTAGAGAGACAGCAGTAGAGAGTAGTATGTAGAGAGACAACAGTAGAGAGTAGTATGTAGAGAGACAACAGTAGAGAGTAGTATGTAGAGAGACAACAGTAGAGAGTAGTATGTAGAGACAACAGTAGAGAGTAGTATGTAGAGAGACAGCAGTAGAGAGTAGTATGAAGAGAGACAACAGTAGAGAGTAGTATGTAGAGAGACAGCAGTAGAGAGTAGTATGTAGAGAGACAACAGTAGAGAGTAGTATGTAGAGAGACAGCAGTAGAGAGTAGTATGTAGAGAGACAACAGTAGAGTAGTATGTAGAGAGACAACAGTAGAGTAGTATGTAGAGAGACAACAGTAGAGAGTAGTATGTAGAGAGACAGCAGTAGAGAGTAGTATGTAGAGAGACAACAGTAGAGAGTAGTATGTAGAGAGACAACAGTAGAGTAGTATGTAGAGAGACAACAGTAGAGTAGTATGTAGAGAGACAACAGTAGAGAGTAGTATGTAGAGAGACAACAGTAGAGAGTAGTATGTAGAGAGACAACAGTAGAGAGTAGTATGTAGAGAGACAACAGTAGAGAGTAGTATGTAGAGAGACAACAGTAGAGAGTAGTATGTAGAGAGACAACAGTAGAGTAGTATGTAGAGAGACAACAGTAGAGAGTAGTATGTAGAGAGACAACAGTAGAGAGTAGTATGTAGAGAGACAACAGTAGAGTAGTATGTAGAGAGACAACAGTAGAGTAGTATGTAGAGAGACAACAGTAGAGAGTAGTATGTAGAGAGACAGCAGTAGAGAGTAGTATGTAGAGAGACAACAGTAGAGAGTAGTATGTAGAGAGACAACAGTAGAGAGTAGTATGTAGAGAGACAACAGTAGAGAGTAGTATGTAGAGAGACAACAGTAGAGAGTAGTATGTAGAGAGACAGCAGTAGAGAGTAGTATGTAGAGAGACAGCAGTAGAGAGTAGTATGTAGAGAGACAACAGTAGAGAGTAGTATGTAGAGAGACAACAGTAGAGAGTAGTATGTAGAGAGACAACAGTAGAGTAGTATGTAGAGAGACAACAGTAGAGTAGTATGTAGAGAGACAACAGTAGAGTAGTATGTAGAGAGACAACAGTAGAGAGTAGTATGTAGAGAGACAGCAGTAGAGAGTAGTATGTAGAGAGACAACAGTAGAGAGTAGTATGTAGAGAGACAACAGTAGAGTAGTATGTAGAGAGACAACAGTAGAGAGTAGTATGTAGAGAGACAGCAGTAGAGAGTAGTATGTAGAGAGAAAACAGTAGAGAGTAGTATGTAGAGAGACAACAGTAGAGTAGTATGTAGAGAGACAACAGTAGAGTAGTATGTAGAGAGACAACAGTAGAGAGTAGTATGTAGAGAGACAACAGTAGAGAGTAGTATGTAGAGAGACAACAGTAGAGAGTAGTATGTAGAGAGACAACAGTAGAGAGTAGTATGTAGAGAGACAACAGTAGAGAGTAGTATGTAGAGAGACAACAGTAGAGTAGTATGTAGAGAGACAACAGTAGAGAGTAGTATGTAGAGAGACAACAGTAGAGAGTAGTATGTAGAGAGACAACAGTAGAGTAGTATGTAGAGAGACAACAGTAGAGTAGTATGTAGAGAGACAACAGTAGAGAGTAGTATGTAGAGAGACAGCAGTAGAGAGTAGTATGTAGAGAGACAACAGTAGAGAGTAGTATGTCGAGAGACAACAGTAGAGAGTAGTATGTAGAGAGACAACAGTAGAGAGTAGTATGTAGAGAGACAACAGTAGAGAGTAGTATGTAGAGAGACAGCAGTAGAGAGTAGTATGTAGAGAGACAGCAGTAGAGAGTAGTATGTAGAGAGACAACAGTAGAGAGTAGTATGTAGAGAGACAACAGTAGAGAGTAGTATGTAGAGAGACAGCAGTAGAGAGTAGTATGTAGAGAGACAACAGTAGAGAGTAGTATGTAGAGAGACAACAGTAGAGAGTAGTATGTAGAGAGACAGCAGTAGAGAGTAGTATGTAGAGAGACAACAGTAGAGAGTAGTATGTAGAGAGACAACAGTAGAGAGTAGTATGTAGAGAGACAGCAGTAGAGAGTAGTATGTAGAGAGACAACAGTAGAGAGTAGTATGTAGAGAGACAACAGTAGAGTAGTATGTAGAGAGACAACAGTAGAGTAGTATGTAGAGAGACAACAGTAGAGAGTAGTATTAAGAGAGACAACAGTAGAGAGTAGTATGTAGAGAGACAACAGTAGAGAGTAGTATGTAGAGAGACATCAGTAGAGAGTAGTATGATGAGAGACAACAGTAGAGAGTAGTATGTAGAGAGACAACAGTAGAGAGTAGTATGTAGAGAGACAGCAGTAGAGTAGTATGTAGAGAGACAGCAGTAGAGA
>CM042444.1:28458426-28565926 GCA_023631565.1 Gymnocephalus cernua
ATTGTTTAGGTACATTAAACCACGTTAAGGTCTTAGAATGTCCCCAACTAGATATGCCGCTTCCATGTGTTTAAAATTATCTCATAATTACGAGATCTTTTCTCAAAATTACGAGATCAGGATCTCATAATTACGAAATCTTTTCTCGTAATTACAAGATATGGTGTCTACATTTTTTTTCTATGGTGAATGCAATATATATATATATATATATATATATATATATATATATATATATATATATATATATATTAGGGCTGTCAAATGATTAAAATTTTTAATCAAATTAATCAGAATTTTCAGTGGATTAATCATGATTAATCACTATTTGCAATTGCACCTGCATCCTAACCATTTTTTTTCTGAAATGCATACCAAAAGATACTAGTGCTGTCAAGCAATTAAAATATTTAATCGCATCAATGTCATAGTTAACTCGCGATTAATCGCACATTTTTATCTATTCTAAATGTCCCTTGATTTCTTTTTGTCCCATTATATTTTCTCATTTTAATTCTCTTATCAGCATGGAAAAGTAGATTGGCTTGCTTTGTGACAATGTTTTTTTTATTGAAAACAACATTGTCATATATGTAGTGTTCAATTTCACACTAACATTCACACTTGGAACTAATAATCTGTCACACAATGTAACGCTGTTACCTCGATTTTCCATTGCAGGTAGTACTGCAGATAGTCCTGCAGATAGTACTGCAGGTAGTACTGCAGATAGTAATGCAGATAGTCCTGCCTCATGCCTGAGGCGAGCGTGGCTCGTCCTACTGTCTATGGGCTCATAGCGTCGTCAGCGGCATAGCCGTCGTCATAGCAACTGGTTTCCCGTGACTCATTTCCTGGTTCTCGCTCTCGTTCATAACCAACGTAAAATCAAGGAGAGGGTTTTCCTGCTCCAGGTTTCCCACCGTGGTCAGAAAGAACAGAGGAGACACTTTGTTTCTCTCTCTGACTGTAGAGTCACTACTCGCTCCGAAGCTAATCGCCGTGACGAGCCTACTAGCTACGCGGCTAGCAAGCTCAAACCATACTGTCTTTGGCTCAAACCGGCCGCTGCGGCCGCGGCTTGTGTCTGTTTTGTTTCCGGTCTGCGAAATTACAAGACCCGCCCTTCAATCACTACTATTGGCCAGGCGTCCAAGGTAACGTAACTCCATTTGTTCAGGTCCTATCCCCTGACCAATCCACTATCATAACTACTCGCGGTGAAATGCCTAAACCAAACCAATCAGCTGCTTCGTAGGGCGGGACATGGCGTGGCCATAGACAGTTAAAGAAGTGGACTAACAGATCCCGTTGCTCTCTATGCGTTAAAAAAATTACCGGCATTAAAATGGGTTTGCGTTAACGCCGTTAATAACGCGTTAAACTGACAGCCCTAATATATATATATGTATATATATATATATATATATATGTATATATATATATATATATATATATATATATATATATATATATATATATATATATATATATATATGCAAATAATAAAACAGCTATTAAGTCTGGCATGTTCAGAATTTTTTTTACTTTACTCTTTACGGTAATGCATCCAGGAAAAAAACGGGAAAAGTCAACACTTATATATTAAAATATGTCATATTACGCTATCCAACCTTTAACACACACACACACACACACACACACACACACACACACACACACACACACACACACACACACACACACACACACACACACACAAAAGAAAGAAGTAAAATCTGGTGTTTTAGCATTTTCCGCATCACTTAGCGATCACTGGAGGCTTTTAGACTTTTAGTTGTGTGATTACTGAATGGGGTTTGGCAGCGTTCTGCCCTGAGATTATGTACTTATAAACCACTCACAGAAAGTCAGAACAAAGGCTGCTAGTGGCATTCAGTAGTCAGTTTCAAGCTACGATTTGCAACGTGAGAGCCAAACAAACACCATACTTGTTGTGACCCATGCAAAAGTATGCAGGAGCCCTGCCAGACTCAGGCTCAAGCTAGCGAGTTAGCTGCTGAAATAAAAGACTCAAGGGAATCGATGGAGGCACATGACTCATTTATGTGTAACATAAAAACGTATTAATCATAAAAACTGATGAATCAGGCATTCAAAGCTAACATCTTCTTGTATATAAAGTCACATTTAATCAACTCCTCCTTTGTTTTATGGAGTTATTCATTGAGTAAAATTTTTCACAAAGCTTTGGAGACAACTTTGATTGTCAGCTTTGACACTGACTCTGATCAAGTGTTTTTATATTTGGAGTAATCATGAGTTCATATTGCTTGAGTTCTGCTACAGAGAGGAACACTGATGTAGATATGTTTCCTGTCTTTCATGATTATTCCAAATTAAATTACCGGAATATTTTCCTCCATTGTTCCTGTGAATGATTTGATAATTTCAAACACTGTTTGACACTGTGTGTGTGTGTGTGTGTGTGTGTGTGTGTGTGTGTGTGTGTGTGTGTGTGTGTGTGTGTGTGTGTGTGTGTGTGTGTGTGTGTGTGTGTGTGTGTGCGTGTGCATGTGTCTTACAATGTGTGATCCAGGCTGCACACAATCATTGAATTTGTTTTTACATCATCTTTTCTATTTTTACTCAAATCAAACCGGGACGCTTCTAAACATGAACAAAGGCCATCACTGACACTATGCGTGTGTGTGTGTGTGTGTGTGTGTGTGTGTGTGTGTGTGTGTGTGTGTGTGTGTGTGTGTGTGTGTGTGTGTGTGTGTGTGTGTGTGTGTGTGTGTGTGTGTGTGTGTGCAACATGTCTGTATGTCTCTATGTGATGTGGCTGCCCTATGGGCGCCTCCAGGGCTCAGCAAAACCTACTGCCCCCATACTCTCTCTCTCTCACAGACACACACACACAGACACACACACACAGACACACACACACCCCTGAAGGCAGGGCATGAGAGTCCAGGTAGAAGCTGACAGCCCAACAGCTGCAGGTTAGACAGACATATTGTACACACACACCAAAGGACAAACATGCATACACACTTAAGTAAAGAAATACACACATGAAAGTGCAAAATCAAGCTCTGCACACACACAACTCATGTAAACCCACGACAAAGGACACACACACACACACACACACACACACACACACACACATCATACTGGTGATGTGTACAGCTGGTCCTGACCCCCATAGCGTGCCCCAGTCTAGCCCACCTGTTCTCACACACACACACACACACACACACACACACACACACACACACACACACACACACACACAAACACGAACACAGACACACACCCTGTACACAGACACAGGTGCAATTAAAGCAATTGTGAATGCTGCTCATGATGTGCTCTGTGACCCAGACAGCAGAAGGTCTGCAGCAAAACACAGGAGAGAGACTGTGTGTGTGTGTGTGTGTGTGTGTGTGTGTGTGTGTGTGTGTGTGTGTGTGTGTGTGTGTGTGTGTGTGTGTGTGTGTGTGTGTGTGTGTGTGTGTGTGTGTGTGTGTTCAGGTTTCTTTACTGATTCGTGTTTGCAAAGTTTCATAGAAAAGGCCGGACAGAAAACAACTGAATATCTGACACACGGAAGGAAACTACACAGTGGATAAACCTTAAATACAGTAAAATGTTAGAATAAATAGAATCAAATAATTTGTGTGAGAGGAGAGTTATATATTAACATGAAAGCAGAATATAACAGCATGAAAGAGAACATCATTATTTAAACATCAAAAGAACTGAATGGCAAATAAATACTACAAGAGCAGAATACATTTAAGCAACGAGAGGGTTTGATTTAACGTCATTATTGGCAGTTATTATTGACAGTGATGCAGCTAGGACCGAGGTGTTTGCGCAACGGTTACCAACAAAATAAAAGTTGTAATCAAACTGTATTCATTTTGTGGGGCAATTCACTCTCAAAATAAATAAAAAAAGCAACAGACGATTTCTAGTCCCTCTCTGTTTAGTCAGCTAGCTAACTTAAGCTAAAGTTAGCTTTGTAGAGATCCTGGGATTTCCTGCAAATATAAGCACCAAACTGCTTTACTAGCTCTATCCTAGAATAACTAAGATATCTGCTGAAGAAAATATTTTTTACCATGGATAAATTTAGATACTAAATGGCCGTGAACTTCAAACAACAGAGACGATTTCCTGTCCCTGTAAAATGTTAGTCAACAGCTAACTTATCCAATCCAATCCATTTTATTTATATAGCAAATTTAAAAAACCAAGGTTTACAAAGTGCTGCACAAGCAATAAAACATACAAAACATACAAAAAGACATGCAAAACACATAAAACACCTAAATCCACACAATTCTCATGCTGGGTTAAAAGCCAGGGAATACAAGTGAGTTTTAAGACGGGATTTAAAAGAATCAACGGTCGGGCCAGTTTGACCTGTGGAGGTAACTCATTCCACAGTTTGGGTGCAGCTACTGAAAAAGCGCAGTCACCCCTAGTTTTTAACCTGGTTTTTGGAGCGACCAGCTGAAGTTGATCAGCGGACCTAAGTGCCCGTGAGGGGGTGTAGACTTGCAGAAGGTCTGCGATGTAGCGAGGTGCCAACGCAGTCAGTGTTTTAAAAACAAACAATAAGATCTTAAAATGTATTCTAAAATGGACCGGGAGCCAGTGTAGCGAGGCCAGGACTGGTGTTATGTGTTCATGTTTGCGAGTTCCGGTTAAAAGACGAGCGGCCGAGTTTTGTACAAACTGTAAGCGTGAGAGAGAGGTTTGGTTAACGCCAATATAAAGTGCATTACAGTAGTCTAAACGAGTTGAAATAAAAGCATGAATCACATGTTCAAAGTGCTTAGGAGATAAACCAGTTTAATTTTAGATACAATCCTCAAGTGATAAAAATTGGATTTAACAACATTATTTATCTGTTTATTAAGTTTAAAACCACTGTCTATTGTGACACCCAGATTTGTAACTATTGGTTTCGCAAATTGTTGCAGGTAACCCAGGTCAACGGGAAGGATATCATCGGCCCGACTGGGTCCAAACACAATGACCTCAGTTTTTTCTTCATTTAGATTTAAAAAGTTAGACGCCATCCAGGCCTTAATATCTTTTAAACACTCTAATAGAGGTCTCAGGGAATTTGTTTCACATCTTTTGAGGGGAAGATATATTTGAGAGTCATCTGCGTAGAAGTGATAAGCGATGCCATGTTTTCTAATTTTGTTTCCTAGGGGGAGGAGATATAGGGAAAAGAGAAGTGGTCCAAGAATTGAGCCCTGTGGAACACCACAAAGAAGGGGGGCAGTAGACGAACCAAAGTCCCCAAACATAGGACTTAAACCACTGCAAAGCAGTGTCCTTGATACCAACACAGTGTTCTAGACGGGAGATAAGAACTGCGTGGTCAACTGTATCAAATGCAGCAAGTGAGGTCTAAAAGCACTAGTATGGCAGAATTAAGCAGATTAAGCTAACGTTAGCTTTGTAGAGATCCTGTGATTTCCCAAACTGAGAAACTACCACACATATAAACACCAAACTGCTTTGCTAGCTCAATCTTGTTGTAACTGAGATATCTGCTGAAATAAAAATAATGTTTCTATCAACAGATTTAGCTCCTGTACGTCCGCGAAAATCACATTTAGCATTCATTTTCAAGATAGTGCCAAGTCACCGGCACAGCTGATCCAAACATTTCCAGTAAAAGTTAACTACAGAGCGTTGTAAAAAATAAGTGTTTTAATCCGATGAATCACTTTATATACTAGTTGGAGAGCTTCTGTGGGTTCCACTGTGCTTCCTGAATTACCTACATGAATACAAATGTTTTTAAACAGTTTTTAAATTCAACTCCGTAATGTTGACACAGAAATGGCGGAGTGATATTTTAAGTGATGCGCCAGGTGTGCTGAAATGGCCCTGTGTGTGCTGTCATGCTGATTTGAGCACGTTCTAAATGTCAAGTTGACCAATCAGATTGCCTGGTTGGATCTACTTGTTGTATAATATATAAATATAATATATTACATAATAAAACAATATATTACAGAAGAAAACAGGTATAAACAACATCAATAGTCAAAGAAGAGAATCATTATAGCTTCTTTTTTTCAAAGTCAGGAGTTTCCTAAAACAGCTCCTCACTGTAGTTCTTTTATAAAACAAACAAATAGAAAACTACGGAATATCTGATACACAAAAGGAAACGGCGAATAGAATAAAATAAACACAACACAGGTAGTTTTAATTGTATATCTGATTTATTGGAGGTGGATGAAACTTAAATAGAGTAAAATGTCTTGGGAATATAATAATCACATTTGTATGAGAGAGAGATCATGAAAGCAATACATGATAAAGCAAAATATAACAGAATGAAAGAGAACGTCATTATTTAATCATAAAAAGAACTGAATGGTTAATAAATAGAGCAGAATACATTTAGAATATATTACAGAAGAAAACCGGTATAAACAACATTAATAGTCAAAGAGGAGAATCAAGGTTATTGTTATATGATGTTTTGAAGTTGCGTGGGATTATGGGAGTTGTAGTTTTCATTGTTAAACACCATCTCAGATTAGAATGCATCTGTTCACGGACGAGTGTACCCATTCAAGTTTATTCACGTTACGTTTAGTAATGTTTACTATTCATGTCATTCGAATAAAATAGCTTAATTTACATATCTCAGGAACGCTTTGAGGGGATCTCTTCAAATTTGGCACAAACGTCCACTTGGTCTCAACCACAAACTGTGTATAAAGATGCTGGACGCGTCTCCACTTCCTCTCACTGTACGAATGTGAAGCCAAAATGCCATCTCGTAATTTTGGAGCCAGAGTCTGCGCAGTAGTGATCGGGTGTTGGAGCCACGGTATCAAAGTCCCGCCCATTCACCCGTTTCAGCATGTTTTCATAGCATCATATAACTAATAGTAACCAAACCAATCAGAAAAATGAACACTTCAACAAACATCAGCATGATCAGAATTAACTAAAATGACAGAAACCATCTTTGGGGAAAAATATTGGATTAGATTACATAGGCTTTATTGAACCAGACGAATGCTGTAATAATGGCTGTTTCAGTTATGTTTCCTATTAAGCAAAGCCAGTGAGTCAACATGAAAAACAGCAAAATGCACTACATTTTTAATTAGTTGAGGAGTGAAAACATTTAAAAAAAATCTCTTTTTTTCTCTCTCTCTCTCTCTCTCTCTCTCTCTCTCTCTCTCTCTCTTTCTTTCCATCCATCCAGAGACTACCTGTGCTGGAAGCAGGAACCTCCAGGATCCAGCTTTAAGGGAGCTCTCTCCATCCCCCCCCCCGTGAGCTGATCTCCCTCCTTGGCCTCCTCGCCCCCCCTCTGATCTCCCAAATCTCACTGCTGCTGGAACCCAACAGATCGTTAAGGAACTGGACTGAAAACTCATCCAGCAGTTTCAGGGTTATACCTAACAGCTGATTTCAACTTTTTCACAGTAACACTGGGCCTGATTTCAGGGTTGAACTTGGACGTTTCTGAGTGATAATGAAGCAGCTTTTAGGGTTTGCCTGAGCATATTTCTGAGTTAGACTGTAAACAACACATACACTTGACATCAAAATACAGTTTTAACGTGATTAAGAAGAAGATTTAACAGCTCAGAATAAAACAATGTAGTAACAATAAATCCAACAACCATTTAAATGTGATTAACACATTTTTTTTTTTAGAATAAGAAATTGGACAATGCTGTATATTGCGTGTGTGAGAGCCAACCGTTTCACAACAGATATGGAGCAGATAAGAAGTGTTACACACGAAAAAAGCGGAAAACTATTTGTTGCAGGGAAATCCCATATTTCTGAAAGGAAGATCACGAAGAAGACTGGATTAGTTTTTAGCAGCTGTAGAAAGATATTTCACAAATGAGTCAGAAGGTTACATCAAATTGGGCTAAACAGGAAAAAACTCTCCCAACAAAATGGCTTTTTACATCTAAGTGCAGGCAACCCAGAATCACCTTGATCTTTTTATTAAGTGAGTTTTTTTATATATATATTCTTATTCTTATAATTTTCTAATATATATTTTGGTGTGCCATGGTTTAGTTCTAAGGCATAGAAGATAGACATGCCATTTGATAAAACAAGAATGTTAAGTCTGACGAAGCTTTGGATGTAACTGATGTGGAGAAATGGTATTGTACTGACCTGAAATCAGCTGGAATTTACAGAATAACACAAAGATGGACCCTTGATCTTCCTTATGTATTCCCATGTTGATGCTACTTCCTGTTGTTTGCTGGAGGCTGGTTGCCCAAAGAAATGTTAGACGATACAACCCGACTCCCAACTCGTCAAATACTGATGCTCGGTCAGAGTCTCTCAGCGTCAGATACCGACGCAAAAATACCCCTCTAGCGTCTGTACGGAATGCACTGGGCAGAGCAGCAGTTCATCCTCGGCGCTGTAAGATGACCTAGTATAAAGAGCGACAACGGTAGCGAGTAGTATGAAAGACCAAAAATCTGCGTTAGGAGGCTCGTTGGGATGGAGGATGGGTCAAACAACACAGGACGTTCACCCAGGAGACCGCCACCCCCCATCTTTTCCTAAACCTAAGTGTCCCGTTCTTCTGCCACGTCAGTTAAACGTACGTCCCAACCCAGAGCGTTAAAAAGTGACGCCAAGAGTCCCAACCAAGCGCGTTTAGATATGATGCTAAAGGAGACTTTTTGCGTCGATAACAAACGCCAAAGACACCTGACCAAGCGTCGCTTTTTGACGCGATGGGAGTGAGAATGTGTTGGACGATATGATATACAAAATACTTTATTGTCCCTTTCGGTAAATGTGTTTTTGGACTCCAAGCTGCAGACATAAATAATGTCTTGACAGTATTACCTACACATACTGTAGTAAAAACATATTGCACATAACAAATATTTCCCTCACCCCCCAGTGAAACACCATGAAACGTGTCTACAAAGTTACGCTAGGCCGATTAAGAATGGGGACTTTTATCTTCCTACGTAGCTAGATAGCTACAGAGCTATGTACATCCCTGAGTGTGGATGAGATTGACACAGCTGTAAAGGTTGTTGTAAGTTGACTAAAACACCAATTAAAACAATTATATTTACTTGTATTGCAATCCTAGCAACTGCTACCTCAGTTTCCGTGTCCACTGGAAATGACGTCGGTCGACGAGAATAATTGGTTGAGACAAAACGAGACAAAGTAATTGCCATTCCCATACAGAAATGGGCCGACATGAACACAATATCACACTAACCGACAAACTCCCAACTCGTCAAATACTGACGCTTGGTCAGGACCAGGTCTTTAAATGAACTTTTTGAATCACCAGCCAACATGGCTAGTGGATTTTTAAAGTTACCAGCCAATCACATTTTCCGATAGCCACGTTTTTTTTTTTTTTTTTAATAACTAACTTTGCTACTTAATTTCAGCCTCTGTATAGTTTCACGCTTTTCGTGTTTTCCGTCTTGGCGTAGCTCGTAATCACGCTAGGTACGTAGCCAATGGTTGTATGACACGTCACAACATTGTGTTCATGGGAAATGTAGGATTGTATCTGCAGCCGGCCGATTCAAACAAACGCAGTGTTATTTGCTTCATTCATCACCAGCCAAGTTGGCTAATAACTTTACAATGTTACCTGCCAAAATTAATTTGTATCCGCATTTGGTGGCTTGGCGGATGTCAATTTAAAACCCTGATCAGGACCCCTTTGCGTCACTTTTTAATTATTATTTTTTTGGGACCCAATTGGGAATTTTTTTTTTTGTATGCCCTGTGTATCTCCCTGGTGTAATTTTTCAACATGTAGGGTAAAACCACTTAGCTAGGGTTAGGAAGTGATTGTGGGTGGGGTTTAAAGATGGGAGATGTGAGAGAGAGAGAGAGAGAGAGAGAGAGAGAGAGAGAGAGGGAAAATGTGAAGGAAATAGAGACGAAGAGAAAAGACAGAAGGCAGCCACAAGGAAAAAGACAGTTTGTGTGTGTTTATATCAGTCATGGACTACAAAAATACCTAAAAACCACAACATTTTACTATAGTTGGTATAGTTCAGGACCCATTGGCTTCACCTTTTAACGCTTTGTTTTAAACCACTTAGGGTTAGGAAAAGGTTGTGGTTTGGGTTAAAATATGTATGTTTGATCAACACACAGAAACAAGAGGAACACGATGGATGTCCTGGTAAAAGTTTAGTGTTCTTTGACCCAACTGCCTCCAAGCTAGGAGTTTTGGTCTTTATTACTGCTTCCTGCCATTATCTCTTCTCACTCTACGCCATCTTACCGCGCTGTGTTGGAGCTGTTACTATACCCATTGCGTCTCACTCAGACGCTAAAGTGTGCCTGACCGTGCATCAGTATGTGGCGAGTTGGAAGTGAGTACTGGTTGGAATGATTGAATGAAACAAAATGGCAATTCAGTTTAACCCGCATCTTTTAACACCACGTTTGTCGGATAACAGTGAGTACGTTTAAAATATTATATATATTATATATTCCACTATTATTCAGAATATGACAATATTCCGAATTTGATACAGGTCATGTAAACAGCATATTTTGTTTTGATATTCAGAATAAGGCCTTTTTCTGAATTTAGCATTTTCCGATTAAGACGTGTGTGATATTCTGGTATTATTCAGGTTTTAGAGTCATTCTTTGGACATGTATACAGCACATTCAGAATATGCGTCTTAATCTGGGTTTTTACCGCAGTTTATGGCCTCTTGCCTGTTTACGGTCAGCTCTGTGCATTGCTACGGTTGTTGTACACAAACCAATAAGTCCCCCACCGCTGAAAACCTGAAACAAAATCCTGTTTTGTACGGCTGCATGTAAACGGGAATACTAGTGGAATATTCACTTTCATTAGCCATGTAAACAGCTTAGTCGGAATATCATCTTTTTCGGAATAAGGGCAAAAACCGGAATATTATGTGCATGTGAACATAGTCACTGTCTATATTTAGCAATTAAAGCTGCTTTAAGGAATTGTTGACCACTAGGGGCAGCAGGACTCATTTACCATGGGCTAATCAAGTTGTTCTGGCTAAAATGTTTGCAAACAGATACCCAGAGTCGGTGATACTTTTCTGTTTTACTTAAAGTGGCTATTTGAAACTTTCAGTTCGTGTTGATCCGCTTTGGACGAAAGCGGTAGTATTTTTACCACACCTGCAATCGTAAAGATATTAAAGGTCATATGGTTGCAAAGAATGTTTTGCTTAGAATAAGTTACAGATGCATTGTTGCATTTCAAGTGTTGCATACGGTAACTTAGCCTACTTTGGGTGTCTTGTGAGCTAAACCGGGTATCACTGTCACTGTGTCACCAGCCAAAGCATCAAGAGATTGTTGTAGCAGCCAACGTAATCTGCCCCAGGATCAGCCATAACTACAACAAATAAAAAATTCGGCCCTGGCAATTCCGTCCCTTATCGGCCCAATTTCAGATGGGGACATTATTTGCTTTATAATTGCATAGACCAGGCTCATGTGAGATTATGGCACCAGCAGCATGAGGCTCACTTACAGGCTTTCATAATTACATAATACACACACTGGAGCCATTCATAACACTTTCAAATAAACTCCCATGGCACCATCTTAGAATAAAATGGAGAAGCTTCCATATTTAAAACATATTATAACATACTTAAACACAAAAGTACGAAGACATAGCGGACCAGATGCAAGCTTTTATTTTGAAAAGTAGAAGCCCAGAAGCACCAGACTGGAGGCTTCAGGCTGCAGCCGTACAGCCTTACATATTTTTGTCTAGTGTGATACGCCAGTGTTGCCGCTTTTTTTTCTTTTTTCCAGCGGCCCAAATCGGCCCAAATCGGCCCAAGAGTTCATCGGCCCTTCTGGCATTCACCAGATTGTCAGTCTGCCTACGATCAGGCCTGTATAAAGAAATCTCCTGCTACCCGTTACCTAGCTGGGTATTCACTAACACCGGCTTTTCCGGTGTTTCATCAAAATCTGTGACCCATCAGAATGTGAGCTCTGTAGCGCCGTCTACCTGCCGTAAATCATTTTGTAACTTAACGGGAAAAATCGGACAAACATTAATAAAAACTATATAAAAAATAGCGTTCTTTTCACTGTTAGTCTCGTTTACTGTTACAGGTCATTTATGATCATCAGATGGAACATTACACAGTTTCAGAAACATTAAAAAGTTACATATAGTCACTTTAACATTACGCAGTTCCGTAATTTTGCTTCAGTGCTTTAACTTCTACCTGAAGTCTTACTAGCTGTAGCAACCAGCAAAGTGTTTTTGTTCTTTTTTTCTTCACATCATGCCTCACAAACTTCTTCCAGTCTTCTCAGTATTGTTCTGCCACCACTTGGACACAAACACATCTTCAGACAGTTGTGCATGACTCCTTACTGTATCTCAGTTCGTAACGCTGCAGTTGTGTACACCCTGTTATCTTATAAACACATTGTTAAAACTGTATGCTATGTGTTGCAGCACAAGTAGCATGTGACTTGCTAACAAATAGCACCTGGTCTGTATCTATAGATGATGTCAGTATTCATAATCCGTCACTGTGACAAACTCCGTAGATCTATTTGCAGTTGTAGCTGTGCTAGAAGCTCGTCCTCCTGTAGTATCAGCACTGCGCTGCAGCCTGTGAGTTATAGAAACTGTACACAGCCACACAGCCTCTGTATTCTGGAAAAGTGGACTAAATGTGTTTAAGCTATCATAGAGAAATATTGAAATGGTGGGAATAACTGCTATTAATGGATATGGAGCCATCTGTTCATGATTTACAGATGTTTTGTTGAGAGATTGAAAAGATTGCGTTAGTGTTAATAAAAGCTACACATATTAAGATTTGTTAAAAGACCCACTTTTGTTGAATTTCACAGGATACAAAGAGGCATATAAGCTGTATTCCACTGTATTTGTAGAAGCTAAAACTTTTTAAAAAAAAGCAAACTATTATCTCAAGCAGTAGTGAGGAAATGGCCTCAAAGGGAGGGAAATTATTACCAGCCATTGTACAAACTGGTAGACTTTGATTTGCCCATCTGATTCATTTCCAGAGTTGCTTTTGAGTCAAAACTCAAAAAACCGAACCTCGAGTGTTTGCCGTCCTCAACGAAATGGTCCTGGTTTTAAACACATTAGTATTGTTTCCTTTCAGTTCCGGAACAAGAAAAGACTCTTAGTCAGTCCAATCAGTTTGTATTAACCACTTTGGGGTGTAAACTCTTAACTTGTCCAACTTTATAGGCTAACAGTGATTGCTCAAAGGTAGTTTCATGTTAGAGGGAGAAAGGATTGATAATGCTTGGTGAATTCTCTGTAGATCTCATTTGGGAAGGGCAGGGTCAGCACAGTTTATATATACCACCTCATGAACCGTTAGAAGTGCTACTTCTTTGGTGGTAAATTCTAAATGTTCCAACTTCCTTGTTGATGAGAAAGGACCTGAATGCACCATTAGTTTTGTCTATAGGCAGTGAGTGCTGGGGATGTGCGGTGAATCATCTGGTGACCTTTTCATTTAGGGAACCTGTGTTCATCCTGTGAGGCTTCAGGTCTTTGTCGGCTGTGTCCTTTGGAGGATATCTGATCGATTCTATAAACTGATACGCTCGGAGAATTGGTCATGAATTACAGGATATACATTCTGCTAAGTGTTGTAGTCAAGACCCCCTAAACTGAGACAAAGTCATCACCGAGACCAGAGTGTATCGAGACCAAGACTTTGAGGGGTTGAGTCCAAGTCAAGACCAAAACCAGAGCAGTGCAAGTCACAGACTGCATGACACGATAAAATCTGGAAAATGCTAATCATAGTCAATCCTGATCAGAAGGATCCACATCCTCATAAAAACACTGAAAACAAATAAACTTCTTTTAGTTCAGGTAGCCAAATTTTAATACCGACGATTTGACTGGCATCTCCCAGACAGCCAGAGCTTCTATTCCGATCATCCACATTCACTTTGCTGGGAGTGTGTTCAGGTGGCGGGGAGAGAGTAGTACATTTCTAATTAGAAATGAGTTAAGTTATTGATTAAGATCTGCATTTATTGTCTCCTTTAGGAGAAATGTCTGTTGAGAAAAAAGGGCAACACAAGGCACATAAACATACAATTGTCTAATAAAAATGCGATCAACCACAGTTAACATTCAATAAAACCTCACACAAAACCCCGCTATTGGTGGCATTTGAAGCAGGATTTTTTACATCCAATCACAGTTATGATGTTAACACATTAATCAGAGTTAGTTTAGTGATATGCCTGCAGTTGTGGTTTCGACCGATCTTGAAATAAAAACCATTAAAGTCCTTTTTATCTGAGACCGAGACAAGACCGAGTAAAAATGCGGTCGGTTCTGAGACTGAGACCTTCAAAAAGTGGTCTTGGACCGGTCTCGAGTACTACAACTCTGACTGCTGCTATAGCAGTGGATGAAGTCGCTGTGATCTGAATCAACCCATTCTCACTCCCAACTAGTAAAATACTGATGCTTGGTCAGTGGCTCTCAGCGTTGGATAGTATTAAGAGCGACAACGTAGGGAGTAGTATGAAAGACTGAAAATCTGTGTAAAGAAGGTTGGTTTGGATGGAGGATGGGTCAAACACAGGACTTTCACCCAGGAGACCGGGGTTCATGTCCCGTTCTTGTCCTGCGTGTCACTGAAATGTACATTTTGTAACTCCACCCTCGATCTCTAATTGTCACGTTCTTGTCACATCAGTTAAACGCACGTCCCGACCCAGAGCGTCAAACTGTGAGAGTCCCAACCAAGCGCGTCCAAAAGTGAAGCCAAAGGGCTAGGCACGAGTCCCGAGAGCGTCAAAAAGTGACTTCAAGAGTCCCAATCAAGCGTATCAAAATGTGTCGCTAAAGGAGACTTTTTGCGTCAGTAACAAACGGCAAAGTCACCTGACCAAGAGTCACTTTTTGACGCAATGGGAGTGAGAATGTCTTGTCTGAATCGATGGAAATAATATTCATACCCATCAAATCAAATGTATCTCTACCTGAGTACATTCTGAACTACACCTTTCCTCTCTCTGCTGGCAGCAGCGTCTGCAACCTGAGGGTTGAACCATAAGTCAAAAAATGGGAAATAATAAAAACGAGACAGCATATTTATCTATGCAACACGACCAAAGTTGGCGGAAGCTGAAGCGGTGTTGTTGTGTAGATGTTGATGAATGTTGGTGGGGACGTGTGTTGTTATTAATAATGCTGTATGTACGTACACGACTGTATCATGTATTGTTTTCTTCAACTTCCTGAAACGATGATTACCACAGCAGTGGCGCTGGGGTTTGGGGATCGGTGTGTGTGTGTGAGAGAAAATAGGGTTTGAAATCTTTCAAATATAATTGTGTGCCTTGCTCTACTGTTACTACTTCTACCTTTTTTTTATTATTAAAACCACTGCTTTCCCAGTTAGGTGAAGAAAACATGCAACAAAAAATAAAACGAGAAACAAAATTAGTTTCGAAGCAAGGTCTGAGTTGAGCGTGTGTATATATGTAAAGGTGTGGAACCTCGGTGTACCATGCAGAGGGAGGAATGCTTGGTGTTTGTATTTATTTAACTCTGTATGTGACCTGTGATGTGGAATATCTCTATTATTAGTACTGACAATAAAGAGCTTGACTGCATGGTTCCTGCTAACTACAATGTAAAACCAACTGTTGACAAATAAACTTAATTTATTGGGGGAAAAAAAATGTTGTGTGCTGTATTTTCTTCATTGTGCCTGTATAGTTTTTAGAGACAGTCCTCCCTCGAGAAACGCTCCCAGATGTCATTTGTTCAAGCAACGATTACAACCTATATTTACATTTTCAGTTGCAGCGCCCTCTAGTGGCCGTAGTAGTTCTGACGGGAGCAAAGCAGGAAGTAAGGTGAGGAAGTGTAAGAGCACCAAATTATGGGTCAAATAAACAGAGGACTTTACTAGGGGTGGAACGGTACACAGAAGTCACGGTTCGGCTCATACCTCGGTTCAGACATCACGGTTCGGTACAATGGAGGGAAAGGCAAAACAAAAATGCAGAAGGTATTTATTGTGCATGTCTCAGGCTGGACCACCTAGTGTCATCCAGTCTCTCCCCTGAGCTAGTAGTCTCGGGCTGTACCACCTAGTGTCATCCAGTCTCTCCCCTGAGCTAGTAGTCTCAGGCTGTACCACCTAGTGTCATCCAGTCTCTCCCCTGAGCTAGTAGTCTCAGGCTGTACCACCTAGTGTCATCCAGTCTCTCCCCTGAGCTAGTAGTCTCAGGCTGTACCACCTAGTGTCATCCAGTCTCTCCCCTGAGCTAGTAGTCTCAGGCTGTACCACCTAGTGTCATCCAGTCTCTCCCCTGAGCTAGCTGCACCAGCCTGAAGTGTATAAAGTAAGATGTAAACAGTAAACAATAAGCAGGCTACCCCACATCATCTCCAGACTCCATCTGGAACTTGTAAACAAAATAAGACAATCAGCTGGTAGTGTGATTATGGGAGACAAGCGCTGCTCTCATATGTGAATGCACAGAGCAGCTTCGGTTACACAGAGTAGGTGACAAGTTTTGGCGTTAGCTTTACACACTACAGCTAATGGCGGAGCTAACAGCTAACGGTAGAGCTAAGAGCTTACGGCAGAGCTAACAGCTAACAACGGAGCAAACAGCAGAGCTAACAAATAGCTAACGGCGAAGCAAACGGGCCTGTCACTGCGCGATCTGAGTCTCAACGCTATCTGAGTCGCGTTGAGTTGCGCATGCTCAGATTTAAACAATTTACGGCATAACGACAATAACGGAAGATGGGAACAGCAATAATCGAAGATATAGAAGGTGGAAATCATTTCAAAAACGTTTTAGTTATCAAATGCTATCTATGATTGTTTGATTGCTAACGTTAGCTCATAACACCATTCAAGTAACAGCCGTTGTTGTGTTTGATTGCCAACTTGTAGCCAGCAGTGAACAAACTTGGTCATTTAGCTCCATTTTTACTGACTTTTTTAAATTTTTTATTAACTGACGTGAGGGATCATGCCGTGAACATGTGATGCTTTACGCTAAATAATACATTACTGCCATTTCCATCTTCTATATCTTCGATTATTGCTGTTCCCATCTTCCGTTATTGTCGTTATGCCGTAAATTGTTTAAATCTGAGCATGCGCAACTCGACGCGACTCAGATCGCGTTGAGACTCAGATCGCGCAGTGACAGGGCCTGAAGGCCATTTGTGGTCGAGGCAAGAAGGGATACATCTACGTCTGTGTTTGGTTGTCTATGGAAGGGACTAGTTTGTTTCGTGTGAACTCACTGGACCCAGAGTGATAGAGAAAGACTATCGGCTCTGACTGGACCGACTCGACATGTAGGCGGAGCTCGGGAGGAGCTAAGGGGGGGCTACAGATTAGGTGTCTGTGTCCCTAAAGAAGCGTGTATCTAACAGTTGTTCCGCATTACATTAATTAATTTGCACGTGAGTTTTATTTATTTTTATACCGTGTATTCTCCGTTCCTCTTCAACCTGAAATGAAAATGGAAGAGGAACAATGCGGATTCCGTCCTGGGCGTGGAACAACGGAGCAGCTCTTTACTCTAGCAAGGATCCTGGAGGGAGCCTGGGAGTATGCCCATCCAGTCTACATGTGTTTTGTGGATCTGGAGAAGGCATATGACCGGGTCCCCCGGGAGACTTTGTGGGAGGTGCTGCGGGAGTATGGGGTGAGGGGGTCCCTTCTCAGGGCCATCCAATCTCTGTATGACCAAAGCGAGAGCTGTGTCCGGGTTCTCGGCAGTAAGTCAGACACGTTCCAGGTGAGGGTTGGCCTCCGCCAGGGCTGCGCTTTGTCACCAATCCTGTTCGTAGTTTTTATGGATAGGATATCGAGGCGTAGTCGTGGTAGGGAGGGGTTGCAGTTCGGTGGGCTGGGGATCTCATCGCTGCTCTTTGCAGATGATGTGGTCCTGATGGCATCATCGGCCTGTGACCTTCAGCACTCACTGGATCGGTTTGCAGCCGAGTGTGAAGCGGCTGGGATGAGGATCAGCACCTCTAAATCTGAGGCCATGGTTCTCAGCAGGAAACCGATGGAGTGCCTTCTCCAGGTAGGGAATGAGTCCTTACCCCAAGTGAAGGAGTTTAAGTACCTTGGGGTCTTGTTCGCGAGTGAGGGGACAATGGAGCTGGAGATTGGTCGGAGAATCGGCGCAGCGTGGGCGGTATTACATTCAGTTTATCGCACCGTTGTGACGAAAAGAGAGCTGAGCCAGAAGGCAAAGCTCTCGATCTACCGGTCAGTTTTCATTCCTACCCTCACCTATGGTCATGAAGGTTGGGTCATGACCGAAAGAACGAGATCCAGGGTACAAGCGGCCGAAATGGGTTTCCTCAGGAGGGTGGCTGGCGTCTCCCTTAGAAAGGAGCCAGTTGAGGTGGTTCGGGCATCTGGTAAGGATGCCCCCTGGGCGCCTCCCTAGGGAGGTGTTCCAGGCACGTCCAGCTGGGAGGAGGCCTCGGGGACGACCCAGGACTAGGTGGAGGGATTACATCTCCAACCTGGCCTGGGAACACCTCGGGATCCCCCAGTCAGAGCTGGTTAATGTGGCTCGGGAAAGGGAGGTTTGGGGTCCCCTGCTGGAGCTGCTCCCCCCGCGACCCGACCACTGATAAGCGGACGACGATGGATGGATGGATGGATGGTATTCTCCGTGTAAATTGACGTGCCGAACCGAGACACCCGTACTGTTTCGGTTCAATACGAATACATGTACCGTTCCACCCCTAGACTTTACCCCAGGAGACCAGGGTTCGTGTCCCATTTGAAAATAAATGGAAACAAGTTATTTTTTAACTTAAGGAACGTCACTTTCAGCGTCACATGCGAGGTAGGGTAAAGTCTCATTTCAACCTAAACCACGTACTTTTTTCTAAACTAAAAGCTATAGCATTTAGTTTCTGTCTCCCCCCACGAGGAATTCTAAGTAATGACGCCGACAGTGTTGTCGGCGTGTCCACATGATACAAGCCTTCCGTGCCTTCGTGCATTTTAGAGGCTGTGGACGTTCTTTACTTCATTAATGTGTTGACTGTGTTAATGGACTGAGGATGGGAGGAGGATTCGGTATTTGGTTTCGGATTCGGCAGAATCATAACTAGTGGATTCGGTATTCGGCCAAACCCCAAAAATCTGGATTCAGTGAATCCCTAGTTTTTAAGCCGTAAAGCTAGAGCTTTGATTTTCAACCACTGTGCTACGGCTCACTTATGTTTTTCCACTGCATGGTACGGCTCCACTCAACTCCTTTTTGGTTTTGTTTTCCACAAGCAAAAGTTTCACAGTCATTATTAACAGGCGGCATCCGGTTGGGCATGGACAAGGAGGAGGCGGGGCTAAAATTGTAATAATTGTAATGGTAAGATCTGAAATAAAGCTTCAGTCAACAAGTATTTTAAGTCTTTATTCTTTGCACAAAGACGGTTCAGTACATCACAGAGGAGTCTGAGAGAATGAACAAAGGAACTATAGAAAAAGTACCTACAAGGTACTTTTTTACTTTTGTTGCCAGGCAGAAAAGGCCTGGTTGTGACAAAACTTGAAGGCCAAAGAAAGGTTAGGGGGAGTTTGAACCGGCTCTGTGGTTATCATAGAGGAACAAAAAACTTGCGGTGTAAGCAGGGTCAAAAGTATGTGCACACATCAAAACCTACTGTTTAGACATTCTGTCTAATACATATGTATAAAAGAAGAAACTCCAGATTCAGAAGACTAAGCAACAGTATAGCCAATTAGAAATGTTCCATAACAGTAGTAAGTGACACAGGATGCATTTTACTGCGTGAAGATGTGTCTGTTGTTTGGTCCTCAAAGGGTTAACCCAGTTATAAAAAAGATTCTCTGTGTGAGAAAATGGAGGTGTGGTGTGAGTCTCACAGTCAATGAGTGAGAGTGACAGCCTTGGCTTTGCATATTAGAGATTTTTGATGTCACAGATATTATATAATGTAAGCAGTAGGCTACTACTTCAAATATATGTCAAAATAAATATGTAGATGGTCCAGAACAAATGCATATGTTTTGTGTGTTAAAAACCTGTAAACTTTCACATATGATGATAACAGGGAGCTCTTTTTTCAGACTTTTACTTTCATTACATCTTTCTACACTGTGGAATTTGCTACCTTTTTTATTGCAGGAAAATCCACCCCCTCTGACATCCGCAGGAGCAAGGGCAGTCCAACAAAGCTGAAGGGAAGCCCCCTAACTTCACATTGTGTCTGAACAAACAGCTGTGACCGAATACTACTGAGAAGAGAGAAATAAGATGTAAGTAATTGTACCTTCAGGTATAGTTGATAAGTTACTGTTTGTGTGTCATTAATGGGTGGGTTTTACAATAACACAGTGTTTACATTGGCTTTTTGAACAAACTACGCAATAGGGCTGGGCGATATCACTCTCCGCGCAGCCCTGGCCTCACACACACACACACACACACACACACACACACACACACACACACACACACACACACACACACACACACACACAAAGTCAGGCTATCCTACGGTTACAGTGCCCGCTTCACATCGCTGACATTTGCCTACAATGTTTTATTTTTTCAACTGTTATTAACACAGCTGTATCTTTTGTAAAGCATGGGAGGAAAACCTGTACCATAGGCCTACCAGTGCTCCACTGTTATAGCCTACTTGTGGCAGACGCCATGACGAAAAACACGGAAGAGCTGTAATGGATGCAACTAACTTCAGTTGTGTAGCTGCATTTCATTAGTGTTTCAAAGTGCCCTCCTTCTCTAGGAGGCCAACGGAAGCCTGGCCTCCCCATACAAATATAAAACATAATTTAAAATCTAAAAAACTAAATTCATGATTCCCACAGTTGTGTGTTTTACTGATTTCCCTGTCTGTCTCTCCCTCTCTTCACTTGCAATTCATCCTGAATGAAAGTCTGTTCCAAATGTCATTGCATGATCAAAACAATGTAAATATTGTAATGCTGCACTGTGTGAGTACAGATGCTGACTAATTCTCATTTTCATTTTTAGGGGTAAACTTTTCGTGATCAAATGGGCCAAGGTTGGGGCCAAGGCTGGCGCCATGGCTGTTGTTCTCATGTTTCTAGAGATGGGGGCTACGGGATTGATGGTGTTGGGGACTTCACTGTGGGTAGAGGGAATAGGAGCAAAAGTGATGAACCACCTGGTAAGTATGTTCAACAATCTCTCCCAAGGAAGATTGTTTTGTCTGAGAAATTATAAGATTGCACTATATGTAATCATTGCATTTAAATGTTAAAGCGCGATACACTTCCACAATATCAGTTTCAAATGTCAATAATGCTTTTTTAGTTTTGAATGGAAACCAGAGAAGATAAAGATGAAGAGTTCATTCCCCTGAAGTGACCTGAAAACCAATCAATGGAATCAACTGTACACTACTGTCTACACTGCACTATATTTCTTGTCCTGTCTATACTTTGTATATCACATTGCACTTTTCTGCTCTTTTTGCACTGGTTGGACGCAAACTGCATTTCATTGTCTTTGTACTTGTACTCTGCACAATGACAATAAAGTTGAATCTAATCTAAAAAAAAAAAAATTATGATAATGATTCAATAAAAAATAAAAGCAAAGATGAAAGTCTAATCTGTGGTTGTGAAGTACATCATTTGACATTTTTTCCATTTTTTCCTGGCTGCATTTTGAACACATCAAGCTATTGATACATTTAAGCTTAAGACTGTAAGGTTGGTGGCCAGGTTGACTCGAGCAGGCGCACATACACATAGAGGTGTATGCCTCGATGCAGAGGTACAGGGTTTGAATCCGACCTGTGACGATTTCCTGCATGTCCCCCCCCCCTCCCCTTTCTCACCTAGCTGTCCTCTCCAACTGTCCTACCATTACTGAATGAGTCATTGACTAACCATTCGTTCCTCATTCATTTAACAGTAACTACCAATCTGTTTACCAGCAACTAACCATTAGTGCTTGAATCACAGTCAATCAGTAACTACTCATTAACTAACCATTCCTTCCTCATTCCTTCCTCAGTAATTACCTACATTTTTGTGTACCTTATTGTTGTTATAAGTGTTACCCAGCTTTCCGTATATTGACTCTCACATTTTTTCTAGAGCAATGTGTGAAGAGATGATTTGGTGCTAAAGCTGAAACGTTGTAGCCTCGTGAGACCATCCTGATCTCGCGAGCTCCAGTTTTCTGCTCGCAGATCAGTCTGGCATCTTGAGATAGAGAAAATTTGGAGCCGTTCGCCAAACGACCGGGCCAATCAGCGTTGGTTTTGAGGCGGATTGAGGTGTGATGCAACGAGGAGCTGGCGAGATCAGGACGGTCTCACGAGGCTCAGCAAGCGGAAGCAACGCATGCAGATCTGACCTGATCTAGACACATTTTCAGACAGCAGTAGCCCTAATTTTGTTAGCCGTTCGCCAATGCTTTTTTTCTCTTGGATCCTTCTTTTGGAATATGGACCGGGAACCTGAAATGGGGCCTTTTATTCCTAAATTCTCGTTACACAAACGGCAAATATCCTTTACCGACATGTTGCTTGCTTGCTGAGCTAACGAGCTATGCTCTGCCTGCAGCAGCAGGGGGAGTATGGCTTCGTCGTTGCTCTGTTGGTACGTTATACACTTCGTTGATCTGATTGGTTGATTTGGTCCGTCTATCACCAACATAGGTGGTGATAGACAGATGGTTTATCCAACCAGCTAACCAGTATTTTCGCCCCTTCCCAAACGTTCTCCAACGGAAAGTTCCCAGATGGATATGCTGATCAAATGCGAAGCAATCTATCTGGTGGAGTCAGGTTAAAAACGTTGATGTTTGCTTTTTGAAATTCCTCAAATCTCCTTTGAAAACAAACCTCATCTTATAATGTGTTGTACGAATTGTTTCGGTGCTTGAAGTGAGTTTACAAAAGTCTTGGGTTATATATGATTAATATAGTAGATAAATGTCAGTGAAAAGACTCCTGCCATTCCATTTCCTTTCCACTCCATTTCGCTCTTTCAAGGATACTTTGCCACCTGACACCTGACCACGCCCACCTCACCTGTTGCCTATAAATTGATTGGAAACCCTTTGTCTCATTCTTTGCACTCCAATGCCAGCACTCCCATGCATCCTGTGTGCGTCTTCATGAATTAACGTGAGTCAATTTATCATTTTGATTTGTTTTATGCCATGAGTTACTGTTAGTTTGCCAGACATGTGCCATGCACAATGTGGAAAGATTGTTTGTTGTATTATCTTAGAGCCTGTGCATTTGTGTTTGTTTGAAGTATGTTAATTGACCACTTTTCACTAATTGTATTATGTCTTTGTTATCCCTTTCTGCAGCACACAGACAATGCAATTAACCAAATTCAACCTGAATGATATAATAAAATACACTGGTGTTGCCTCAGACCCTGCCTGCTCCCTGCTTCATTCATTCATTCATCACTCCATATCATCTGACGTCTTCTGACCGAGACGCTGTCTGTTCCCCAAACCCTCACTCCACCTGAACCATTCCCATCACCACTATACAGTTCCTTCAATGGTCCTTCGAGCCGGATCACCGAGTGAGGGATACCATGGCAGGCATTGATATGGATGGAAAAGATGAAAAAGAATTGGAGTTGGAGAGGGCTCTCCCAGTCAAACCCAGTAGTACCTTATCCAGGCGTGAGAGGCACCAACCTGACCGCTATGGCTTCCCGGCTCCTGATGGGAAAGCCTCTAGTAAGCCCAAAAGCCTCCATCACAGCCAAGCAGCCAAACCATCTCCTAACACGACAGCAGCCAAGGAGGGAGAAGAGGAGGAAGAAGAGATCACCCACGACTATGCCCAGCCCAAATCCGTGGAGGAGCATTCAGCTCCACAACCAGCTCCACCCTCGCCAGTAGAGCGGAGACCTATCAGATCTGGAGCCAAGGGGGATAAGCGTGAGTCATTACCAAAGTCGAAGAAAACAACATCTTATACTTACACTTATGGCAGTGGAAGTTCCCGAAGCTCGCGCAAGAGCCACCAGGTGGAGCTCACCCCTCTACAGGCGGCCATGATTGAGGAGAGGAGGAAACTTGGAGAACTGCAAGAGATCCAAAGTCAAATTCAGGAGGAACAAGCCCTAGATGGCCTGGCTCGAGAACTGGACAGGCAAGCACAAGCAGCTTTGACGGAGCGAGAGAGGTTGGACAGGCAAGCACAAGCAGCTTTGACGGAGCGAGAGAAGATGTCCCAATCTCTGACTCTACAGCGACGGCTGCGGAGAGTTCAGCGAGAATTGGAAGAGGCTCGGCTAATAACCTCATTCACTGGAGATGTGACTGTAGGACATCCACCTGCTCTGCCACCTGCTCCTTTTTCAATGAGCACCAGAGTTTTGGATACAGGTGAACCTGTTGACCTGTTCTCAGAGCAGCAAGCTCCCTCTGTTGGTCCTCAAGCATCTGTCTCTGATCCCGTTCCAGTGAATCAGCCAACCACCTCTTTGTTCCAATCCTTACCTCAGCCTGTCAATGCTGTGAGTCAATCTGATACTATCTATCCTGTTCAAGGGAGCCACCCAGTAGTTGACACATCCAGTCCAGAACAAGCGACTCCCTCACCTCCTTCGTTCCTCCATCTGGTGCTGACTGCACCTCGTCCTGCTAAGAGTCAAAGACCCTCAGATCCTGCTCCTGAGAAACCCGCACCTCTTTCCTTGCGTAAGCCCATTGAACGGACATCAGAGGGAGCCAGCATCATGGAGTTGTTGGTGGCCACTGCGTTTGGCATCCCCAAGCCAAGACTGCCTTATTTTGAGAGTGGAAGGGAAAGTGACTTTGTTCTGCTTAATATGGCCTTGGAGAATCTATTAGATATCCATGCTCACCTCTCTGAACAATACAAGTTCCAGGTTCTAATGGACCACTTGAGGCTGCCCAGTGCATACAAACTAGCAAAGTCGTATATGCATGCCTCAACTCCCTACACCTCAGCCCTTGCTGCCCTTAATGCAAAGTATGGCCAGCCACGGCAGTTGGTCCAAAGCGAAATAGCCAGCATCCTTCATGCACCACCGGTCCGATTCGGAGATAGCAATGCATTCCAGGACTTTGCTCTTTCTGTACAGTCATTGATCGGCATGCTGCGATCGGTGGACGGTGCAGGTGGAAGTGAGTTGCGGTGCGGCTCTCATGTCGACAGGCTACTTACCAAGCTTCCCCTTCACTACCGGGACAGTTTCGTTGAGCACTGTTTGAATCATGGCATTCTGGAAGATGGCGCAGAACAAACATACACCTTAGAAGACTTCTCTGCCTGGCTCCAGGTGAAAGCCAGGGCCAAGAGTATTGCCCAACAAGTCTCAGTCCCTGCTTCAATGGAGAGACGAGAGCCAGTCCAGAGGAGTCAAGGGAGAAAGGTGATGCCTACCACTATGTACCTGAGCAACACAGCCACTATGGGAGGCCAGCCTAGTGTCCAAGGAGGCCGTGGAAAGAAGATGGCCAACCTTGGTAGACCCAAGTTCCAACCTTTCTGTCCATACTGTAACAACAATGACCACTTCCTGGGAACCTGTCCAAAAGTGAAGGAGTTCCGCCCATCAGATCTCAGAACTTGGATAGAGGAGAATGATCGTTGCTACAGATGTGCCCGCTGCCATAAGCCAGATAAATGCACCCTAAAAAAACCTTGCAACACCTGCAACAAGTTGCATCTCACCATTCTACATGACATCGCATGTCAACTGTCCACACACCCACAAAGCCCGGAGAACTCGGCTACGGCAGGCATTCTCAATGTGCTCGTCAGTGCCCCATGCCATGAGGACACACTGTACATCGATCAGCCAAACCGATCTCCTCGTGTGATGTTGAAGGTAGTTCCGGTCTTACTAATCAACGGCCGGCAAAGGCTGCAGACGTATGCCGTACTTGATGATGGCTCAGAAAGGACAATCATTCTGACCTCGGCAGCGTCCCAGCTACAACTTAAAGGACCAAAAGAGATCCTCAATCTCAGAACTGTGCGGCATGAGGTAATTCCCATGAGTGGTGAGACCATCTCCTGTCATATCTCCTCTGTGAACCAAAAGAAGATTAGGTTCCCTATAGCCAATGCCTTTACTGCCCCAGTCCTTAACTTGGCTGAGCATTCTTGTCGTGCCTCTGACCTGCAGAGGGAGTATTCCCACTTGCGAGGCTTACCCTTACCGGACTTTGTCCATGCTCGGCCATTAATCCTGATAGGTTCAGATCATTCCCACTTGTTGGTGCCCAAAGAGCCGGTCCGCATTGGACCTTATGGGGGACCCATCGCTGTTCATACTGCCCTGGGATGGGCTGTCCAAGGCCCATCCAATGCCTTACCTCGATCTCCTCCTTCAGATGCACAAGCTTTGTTCACTCGTTGTGATCGTGTATCCTGCCCAGCTACTGCGGAGTTGATGGAGAATGTGGAGAGACTGTGGAGATTGGATTCCTTCCCACACCGTAAGGAGAAGGAAGTAACCCGATCTAAACAAGATAATTATTGCCTGGAACTGCTTGAGACTAAGACTGCCGTCCATGAAGTAGGTGAGGTCTTGCGGTATGCTACCCCACTGCTCAGAGCACCCACTAGTCCTAAGTTATTCTCCTCAGTCCATACCTTGTTGCCATGGCTCCGGGGAACCGAGCGCAGACTGAAGAAGGACCAAGAGCTAATTGCAATCTATAACCAGGAAATCCAGAAGCTTGTTGATATGGAGTACGTGAAGGAAGTGGATCCCGCAGATGACCAGCCGGGGTTAGAATCCTGGCTAGTTCCACATCATGTTATCAAACAAGCTAGTGGGAAATATCGACTGGTGTTCAACTGCTCTTTTCAACTGCATGGTCTCAACTTGAATCGCAGCCTTCTTCCTGGTCCAACTCTCGGTCCCTCTCTTCTTGGTGTGCTCCTCCGTTTCCGTGAGCACAGTGTGGCCATCAGTGGTGACATAAAATCTATGTTCCACCAAGTTCACCTACTCCCTGCTGACCGGCCATTACTCAGGTTTCTCTGGCGAGCTATGGCTCAGACAAATCATCCAAAGACCTATGAGTGGCAAGTGTTACCCTTCGGCACAACTTGTAGTCCTTGTTGCGCCATTTACGCCCTGCAGCGCCATGCAAAGGAGCACCCAGAGAGTGACCATGAAGTGTTAAACTCAGTGCTCAGAGCTTTCTATGTTGACAATTGCCTGCAAAGCTTCAACACATCAGCCACAGCCAAAGCCCTGCTGGACAAACTTCGTGCCACACTGTCTCAAGGGGGATTCGAAATCCGTCAGTGGGCGAGTAATGACTCCAGTGTGGTGGAACACCTCCCCCCTGAGGCAAGATCTGTGAGCACTGATTTGTGGCTCTCTCAAACGGGTGTTGATCCTCAAGAATCCACCTTAGGCTTGCGTTGGAGCTGCCTTCCTGATAGCCTCGGATACAAACACAGAGTGACGCCCATCAGGATTCCCACACTCCGCCTCATCTATCGTACTCTTGCCAGTCAATATGACCCATTAGGGTACATCTTACCTTATACCACCCGGGCCAAAGTGCTGGTACAGGACTTGTGGAAAACCAAACAAGGCTGGGATGACCCCATCACTCCGTCCGAACTGGCTGATCAGTGGCTGAAGTGGGAACACGAACTGTCTGACCTCCCCAGCATCAGACTGCCCCGCTGTTATGTGCCCCCTTGTGCGGATCAGTCGGGGGTGTTACGAGAGCTTCATGTCTTCTGTGATGCCGCAGAACGGGCCTATGGCGC
Source organism: Gymnocephalus cernua (assembly GCA_023631565.1). NCBI lineage: Eukaryota > Metazoa > Chordata > Actinopteri > Perciformes > Percidae > Gymnocephalus > Gymnocephalus cernua. Next base: position 28,486,238 of record CM042444.1, read on the forward strand.
TGTGGCTTACTTGCGTGTCCATGACAATCAAAATCACATTCATGTGGCCTTCATCATGGCCCGTTCCAGAGTGTCACCGAAGAGACAGCTGTCAATACCCCGCCTCGAACTGAGTGCTGCCTTATTAGGGGCGCAGTTAGCCACCACTTTGAGGTCTGAACTTACCTTGTCATTGGCTCAAACCATCCTTTGGAGTGACTCCACAACAGTGCTGACCTGGTTGAAATCGGAGTCGTGCCACTACAAGGTCTTTGTCGGCACCCGGATCGCAGAAATCCAGGAACTCACGGACACTGATGACTGGAGATATGTCGACAGTCCAAACAACCCAGCGGATGCCCTGACCCGGGGAAAGAAATTATGTGAATTGGCTCGACCCAACTGCTGGACGACTGGACCGCTCTTCCTGCAGAAGCCTGAAAGTTGCTGGCCTGTTGCCCCTGATGTTGTCCACCTAACACCACTCGCAAACAGCACTGAATTGAAGAAAGCTGTTCTGTGTCTGAATGTTTCTGCTGCTACCAGTACATTGCCAGACGTCTCCCAGTATCAAAACTGGAGCGACTTCATCGCCGCCACTGAGCAGGCACGAACTCAGTCCGACAAAGTTTCCACAGGAGCAGCAGCCGAAACCTTAATCTTACAGCAAGCACAGGCGTCATGTTTCCCTGAAGAACTTGACGCTCTCCAGAAAGGGAAACCTCTCCATAGGCAAAGTCGTCTCCTCTCATTGTCTCCTGAACTGGATCCAGAGGTGGGGCTGATGAGAGTAGGGGGAAGACTACGTCGATCCCAGGACCTGGACCCTGACATCATTCACCCAATTATTCTAGACCCGAAGCATCCTACCACGCAGCTCATCATTAAGGATTATGATGAGTCCCTGCTGCATCCGGGCCCAGAGAGGGTCTTTGGAGAATTGAGACGCAAGTATTGGATCATAGGAGGAAGACCAGCCATACGCAAACATCAGCACAACTGCAGGGAGTGCCAGAGATGGAAATCCTCTCCTGAAGTGCCAAAGATGGCGGATCTGCCCCCGGCAAGGCTGCGTCTTTTCAAACCCCCATTCTGGTCCACCGGTGTAGACTGCTTTGGACCCTTTGTCATCCACCAGGGCCGTAGAACAGAAAAGCGATGGGGAATCATCTTTAAGTGCTTAACCACTCGTTGCTTACATCTTGACTTGCTCAGAAGTTTGGATGTTGACGCCTTTCTTCTAGCTCTTCGTCGCTTCATATCACGTCGTGGCAAGCCCTTGGAGATCTGGGCAGACAGAGGAACAAACTTCCGTGCTGGGGACAGGGAGCTGAGTAAATGCTTCCAGGCGATGGAACCCAAGATCCAGGAACGCTTGGCCAATCAACAGATTTCATTTAACTTCAATCCACCAGGGGCTCCACACTTCGGTGGAGTCTGGGAGCGTGAAATCAGATCAGTTAAGAATGCCCTGAGAGTGATTCTTGGACAGCAGACCACCTCCGAAGTTATCCTTCAAACTGTCCTGATTGAGGTGGAAGGTATCATGAATTCAAAGCCTCTAGGCTATCTTTCCTCAAACGCCGCTGATCCTGATCCAGTCACTCCCAATCTGCTCCTGATGGGGCGGCGGGATGCCTCTCTGCCACAAGCCATATTTGCCAGCAGTAAGCTCCTTGGGCGAAGGAAGTGGCGTCATAGCCAGATTTTGGCTGACCACTTCTGGACACGGTTCATTCGTGATTATTTGCCCAACCTACAACCGAGAGGAAAGTGGCTGAGGGAAGTCCAGAATCTCGAAGTAGGGAAGATTGTTCTAATCTTTGACCCACAACTGCCTCGAGCCTCTTGGCCAACAGGGCGTGTCACAACCGTCATGACCGGTAGAGATGGGCGTGTCCGGTCAGTGGACGTCCAAGTTGGCCGTCGGATTTACACAAGACCAGTGTCACGTTTGATGGTGCTTCCTGAGCTGGCAGAAGAATGAGTCTTTTTCCCAGGAGGAATTGATCCCAATTCCGGGGCGGCTATGAAAAGACTCCTGCCATTCCATTTCCTTTCCACTCCATTTCGCTCTTTCAAGGATACTTTGCCACCTGACACCTGACCACGCCCACCTCACCTGTTGCCTATAAATTGATTGGAAACCCTTTGTCTCATTCTTTGCACTCCAATGCCAGCACTCCCATGCATCCTGTGTGCGTCTTCATGAATTAACGTGAGTCAATTTATCATTTTGATTTGTTTTATGCCATGAGTTACTGTTAGTTTGCCAGACATGTGCCATGCACAATGTGGAAAGATTGTTTGTTGTATTATCTTAGAGCCTGTGCATTTGTGTTTGTTTGAAGTATGTTAATTGACCACTTTTCACTAATTGTATTATGTCTTTGTTATCCCTTTCTGCAGCACACAGACAATGCAATTAACCAAATTCAACCTGAATGATATAATAAAATACACTGGTGTTGCCTCAGACCCTGCCTGCTCCCTGCTTCATTCATTCATTCATCACTCCATATCATCTGACGTCTTCTGACCGAGACGCTGTCTGTTCCCCAAACCCTCACTCCACCTGAACCATTCCCATCACCACTATACAGTTCCTTCAGTCAGAAATGAAATTTTGTAACATCGCTTTTTGAGTGGGAGTTTTGTCAAACATTGCTGGGACGCGCCGGTGCGTTTTTTGTCCTCAGAGGGTTAATGGCTGCTATGAGTTCCTCCACTCCCATCCTCTATCTCCTCTGGGAAAGTACCACCTGAGGGACAGAACCCAAGTTGTTTGTCCTGGTGACAGGCAAACTGAAAGTGCAAGACACTAGCCTTTGATTTAGTTAGAGCTGTTTAACCCTTTACTGGTCTTCTCTAGTAGTAGGGCACATTTTGTTTAGTTATCCTGTTTTAAAATGACTCAGCCTGACTGAGCAATCTCTGGCATTTGGTTGAGTACTGCAAAAAAATTCCCAGGATGCACTGTGGTGTTCAGAATGAGATATTTTCAGATGGCTCTGCTGAGGAAGTTATGGGCAGAAAAAAAATGAGTTAATTAAACCATGTGATATAAAAGCATACACCCACACCAGTCTGATGACTTTATAACATGCCAACCAACAAGTTGAGATGGCCACTAAATGTTATATGAAACTTAATGCCAAACTTGATTGTTAAATATCAAGTTTCCACCTGACCTGCCTCATTCACATCCTGTCAATCACCACTGAAACCACACCCCTTTCCAAGCTTATAGAGCTCAACAGTCCCGCCCACAGCGGGTTCCGGAAGTAAAAATCCAATGCAATTTCTCCATTGACAATTTCAGTATAAGCCATAGAATCGTAACCGTCGATGTTAGACTTAAAACCAGCTATGACATGACTAAGCTATTGTATATGCTCATATAGACGCCAAAGGTTTGTGGGGCACTAAACTTGTTTTGAGATAAATGTCTTTTATTCACGATGTCTTGGATAAGTACTTCATTACCCACAATCCTGAACAATCACACAATCCCACAGTGATGCCTCTGATTGGTGGAACTCATGCTGGTGAGGAAGGGGAGGTGCCTGCACGATCCGTCATGCGCAAGATGATTTTCCGAGGATCTACAACACTGCCCGATTCATGACCTATTCCACACTTCGGCCGGAAAGCTAACGTTACTTTAGCTAACAGCTAATTAGGCTAACCGCTAGCTAACAGCTTGATTCAGTCTAAAACTAAACACTGGGGAATACAGGCTGCAGCTGATGTAACAGCGGTTCTTTTCAGGTTTTATTTTGAGGGTCTTTTAAAGTCATTACATGCTGTCTAAGCTAGCGGTTAGCCAAATTAGTTGTTAGCTAAACTAACGCTAGCTTCCTTTATTCATATTATTTATTCTGCGCGGTGGTTTGTGGGATTGTAGTTCCTTTGCTCGATATTGAAAATATGTACACAGTCTTGTACCTTTGACTTTTTGGGGATCTTCTGTTCGTTTTTTTCACTCGAAATGACACGTTGTATGCTTATGAGTCACATCGTAGCTGGTTAGCCTAAGGCATGGTCTAAAACTCTTACTATACGGATTCTTCCAGACGTCAATGGGAAAAATGAATCATCTTTCCTTCTGTACTCTTTGATTCCACTCGCACATGCGCAGTAGCTCAGATGGTAGATCATGTCAGTTAGCTCCACAGACAGTAAAAGAAAGGTTGTTTCTCCAACTTTGGTCAGTTACAAGGCAGGACTAGCTTGGAGACTTCTTCTAAAGGAGGACGCACATGTAAGTAGTTCTTTTGTAGATTATGGTGAACTTGTGTGTGTTGTAGCAGTGCTTTGCCATTGAGAACGAGCTAGCATGCTAATGCTAGTGCTAGCATGCTAACGGTTGTGGTTAGCCTGTCGTTTCGGCTAGTTACGTAAAAAGCTGTGCAGATTTTGAACAGCTCACCCAGAGACTGAAGGCAGGATACATTCAGAAACCGTATCTCACTCAGAACAGCATGGATAGATTTTTTTCAAAGTTTGTATGCGTGTGGAAGCACCAGAGACACAAAATAACACCCTAAATCCCAGAAAAAGTGATTTTTTCATAATATGGGCACTTTAAAGTTAAGAGAAAAACCAAGTGCATACTGTGGATGCATTACTGATGTAAGTCAAGCTGAATCCAACCTAATTTATTATGATTAATTGTTCAAGGCTATTTAGATCTGTGAAATTTTCTTTATATATTTATTTGTTTAGCCAAAATCATCCATCCATCCATCCATCCATCCATCCATTATTCACCTGCAACCAGTGTACCACCTTTTCCCTGCATTGACAACATTAAAACCTTGGAACGGCACTGAATCCTGTGTTTAAATGTACACACCACATCAGATGTTCAGTGAACCAACACCATCAGCACTTTAAGAGTTTTTTCATTGATATGAAATCTGTTCCCACAATATTACTGTTAAGTCAGAGATATAAGATATCGAGAATGGCTTTGGCTGCATACAAATGAAATGGATAGGGCAGACTTTAGACTAATCTAAAACAAAATAGGAAGTTCATATGACACACTTGGCATGTCACTAGCTTACAGACTGATCAGATACTGTAAGAGGACATGCTAATTGGAGATGGTCCAATACCATTTTTTGTTTCCCGATTCCGATATCTGAACTTGCGTATCGGCCAATACCGAGTACCGATACCATGTGTGTCATATATTTTACTATGTTTTTAACAGCAGTATACTACAATCCATGTATGGATGTGACATGATTTCTATCTTTGTTGTTAAACTTTTTGTGAACCATGAACAAACACAAACAATGAACGCCACAGAACTCTCTTTTGTTATCCAGTTAGACAGACAGTGGTAACGGAAACAACTGAAATAAACTACTTTAAAGTAGATTTTCTTCTGGGCTAAATTATGTGGTATTGGATCGGTGTTTAAACTCCAGTATTTTCCAATACCAGCATTTTAGTCTGTATACTGGTATCGGTATCGGAACATCCCTAATGTTAACGGCCCAAGCCTCCTTTGGACTATTGGACTAACCCTAACCCTAGCCAATGGTCATCTCACTAGAGTCAAATGACAATAAGTATGAGTTATGGGTTGCTTTTAACCGTGATGTTGCTGGAGCTTTGACTTTCAACCACTGTGCCGCTGCTCACTAATGTTTTTCCACCTCATGGCACAACTCGACAACTTCTTTTTGTTTTAGTTTTCCGCAAGCAAAGAGTTCACAGTCATTATTAACTCAACGACGTAACCTGCCACATTACGATTTTACCTGCGTTTTGCAGGTTGGTGAGTTTTATTTGCAAATTTGGGATACATTCCCTAAACTGTTGGCGGACAAAACCCTAAAATCAAAGCTGGCATTCATTCATTCATTTTCTCAAACAGCGATGTGTCAGGCCCCCAATCATCAGAAATACATAAATAACATTTCCATGATCTTCCAAAAGATTACATTTTTTGCCCTTAATCACACCATTTGGTTTCCTGCGAGCTGCACACACAGGCGGGATGTTTTAACTGCCGAGTAGATGAAGAACAATTGAAAGATGAAGAAAAAGTGATTGGATCGGATGATAAACACACACTTTGGGGATATTACAGGACGTTGGATAATGTTTACTTCATCAGAAGGAGGTCAGTTTGTGAAACAGGAAAATGCTGCTTGTGACACCGAGAAGATGATGAGGAGAATGATGGGGGGGCGGGAGGGCAGAGGAATAGCCTTGATGTGGCATTCACCTCCGCTGAATGTAAAGGCCGGTGTGCATCTCTCTCTCACTCTCTCGCTGCAAATCAATGTGTCCCTGATTGCAGAGACTGTCCTTGATGACATCCTTTAAGGCTGAACTTGGTCCATTGGTTTGATGATGAAAAAGTCTCTTCACATCAGAACAAATCGAAAAATGAACATGTGATGTCCCAGCAGCCTGTGGATAATGTCCTTATTTGCCTTCAAATTATTGTTGTTAAAGTATCGGCCCCTCAACATTGATAACTAAGATGATAAAGGATGATGAGACTGACTGGCCCCGGTAGTGGCCCCTAGTGGCTGCAGGCTTTATAGTGCTAGAGGGAAGTTCATGGTCATTCATATCTAAAGGGTTCATCCACTGGGGAGCAAGCGTGCGATCAGGACATTTGCCTGTTAGATTTGGGTATTTTAAAGGGTAACTTCGGTATTTCTCAACCTGGACCCAATTTCCCCTACGTTGGTACAAAATCTTTGAAACTGTTCCAGTATTGAGTGAGAACGCTGTAACCGGCAGCCGCGAACTGGGCTGCAATGTAACCCTAGGGGGCAAATGTGCATCGTCAATTTCGTCCACTAAAAGTTCTGTTTTTATTCTAAGTGTCTGACAACATTATGGAAAGGATCCCTGCAGAGATAGACCTTTTTGTCCACCAAACTCCATGTAAATAAACAGTACTTTTAGCTTGTATAGATCCAGCATATTTCCACATGTAAATGGGTGAATTAAGGGTTTATTCCAACCAGACCAGAGTGGTGATTGTTGGAACAGTGGAAAGACAAACCAAGACGGCTTTTGATAGTTGTATTTTGTTTCTGCGTTTTACGATGACAAAAGTACTGTTTATTTGAATGGAGTCTGGTGGGTTAGGTGATGGCAATTTCTGTGCTGTTTCATGTTAAACAAAAATAATCTTACTCCTTCAAATAATGTCTATCTCTGTAGGGATCCTTTCATAATGTTGTCAGGCACTGTTTTAACATTACATTGCAGCTTGTATATATCCACGACGTTCCACTTCCGGGATTGTTCAGGTACCGCTGGAAATTCCTCTGGATGTCCCTCATTAAGGCCGCATGTCCGTTAACTTCCCCTTTCTTTGTGTTGGCGTTCTAACCTCCGGTGGATTTGTGAGGACTCTGGTTAACTGCTCCTCAGATCTCAGGGTAAATCCAGACAGCTAGCTAGACTATCTGTCCAATCTGAGTTTTCTGTTGCACGACTAAAACTACTTTTGAACGTACACGTTCCACCAAAACAAGTTCCTACCAGAGGCTATTTTGCAGCGGCACCATGGCTCCGTCCGACGCTTAGCACCGCCGCGACGATTGTGATTGGTTTAAAGAAATGCCAATAAACCAGAGCACGTTTTTCTCCCATCCCAGAATGCTGTGTGGACTAACCAGACCCTCCTTTGCACCGCTGTGGAGGAAGGTCTGGCTATGCGAGACTAAACACCACAGGACTTTCACCCAGGAGACCGGAGTTCATGTCCTGTTCTTGTCCCGCGTGTCACTGAAATGTAGCCTACATTTTGTAACCCCTCCCACCATCTTTTCTGTGGAGGAAGGTCTGGCCAAGCGAGAATACATGTAGCTTCTTTTGCGCTGCAGACAGCAGCTGTCTCACTTACTGGACCAATTTCATAGATTGTTGTTCCCATCAGTCACTTAGACACAAAAACATGACAAAATAGAGTCCAGGTTTTAAAAACATGAAGTTATCCTTTAATTGGGGTGTTGTGAATATACCACTGATGCCTGGCTGATGTGTGTCTTGCCATTGTGTATTTCACTGTGTCGTAACGCCACGCTGTGACACTTCCTTCTGTCTTTCACACCGGGTCAGAGGATTTAAAAAATAGCAGTTAGCTGCAACAAAACACACTCCACATTAAAGCAAATTGCTCGCTGCGATTGTTGACAGTTTTTCATTGTCGCGTGTCTCTTTGCTGGAGCTGTGATGTTGATTGTGGCTGAAGGGGCCTTCAGATGACTGATAAGCGTTGATGAATGAAAATGGAAATGCTTTTCAGCGTTTTGCCTTCAAAGGGGGAAATCAAATAGGGTGGAAGGGGTAGAGAGGGGGCGAGAAGAGGAGGTAGAATATTTGCCTTTTTGCAATTAACAAGATATGTTCTTTTTTTGTGGCCAGAAAAATGGAAATGGCTTTTGAGGTCGTAAAGGTCGAGCGCATCGAAGCATGGTGGCTCCGCAATTACTCTTCAGGCAGCGGCCTGATTGAGGGGAGGGCGGGGGGGGGGGTCCGGCCGCGCACTGACGGTCAAATTAACGAGACGGCCGGCTCCCTGTTGAAAAGATCACATGTGATTACCGTACATCAAACAGACAGAGCGCTCAAATGATCTCCTCTCTCGCTGTGGAGTCAGAGAAAAAGGGATAAAACGCAGACGGAGTGATTAGTTAAAGGCTTTAAATGTCAAAACTTTTACTGTCCACAGCTTGAATGAATCTGCTTCTATCTGCTCAGCACACAGGAGGGGGGGGGGGATCGTCGTCCTCCAGATTACACCAAATATGGCTATGGCTGCCCTTATGACATCACTGAGGACATATTGTATATCATTGGACTCCTCTGGGAATCTTAGATCACCAGTTGTGCTTTTAATTCATCTCTGTGTTAGTCTGCTTTCTAAATATTGCAAATATCCAGCTGCATACTTTCATACTGGGAGCTACCCAGACAATTGTAGTATCCAACTTTATTTATCAGTTATGCTTTTTAACTCTCCATCTGTTTCACACTTAACTCTTGTGTTGTCTTCCCAGTCAACAGTGCAACTTTTTGTTTTTCTGGGTCAAAATTTAAATGTTTTTTTTCAACGTTTTGGTTGTCTTTTTCAAAACGTTTGTTGCTTTTCCCCCCGATGTTTTTGTCACTTTTGCCGATGGTTTTGATGATTTTTTTTCTGTGCCGTTTGACGTTTTTGTGGGTTTTTTCCACCAAGTTTTTGAAGCTTTTGCGGACATTTTTGTCACTTTTTTCAATGTTTGAATGCTATAAAATTTAATAAAACATCCACATTTAAAGAAAGTAGTGGGCTGATCATTTATTTTACTTGTGAAGAGTGTTGTGTAGAACAATCTGCGTTATTTTTTTGAAAATTTGGTTGAAAGAAACCCACTTTTCTGAAAGATTTGTTTTTTTTAAATGGGTCAAATTTGACCCGAGGACAACACGAGAGTTAAACACAAGTACAAGAAAAAGTCATAGTAGCTATAGGATTGTCAAAAAGTAAAAAACTCAACGACGTTCCACTTCTGGGATTGCTCCATTGCCAACAGAAATTCCGCGACGTCCCTCTTTTCGGCAGGATGTGCGTCCCCTTCCTCTTTCTCTGTGTTGGTGTTCTAACCTCCGGCTGATTTGTGAGGACTCTGGTTAACTGCTCCTCAGATCTCTGCAGGGTAAATCCAGACAGCTAGCTAGACTATCTGTCCAATCGGAGTTTCCTGTTGCACGACTAAAACTACTTTTGTGTTCCACCAAAACAAGTTCCTTCCCAAGGCTATTTTGCAGAGGCACCGTGGCTCCGTCCAACGCTTATCGCCGCCCAAGACAATTGTGATTGGCTTAAAGAAATGCCAATAAACCAGAGCACGTTTTTCTCCCATCCAGGAATCCTGTGTGGACTCACAAGACCTTCCTCCGCAGCGTGTGGAGGAAGGTCTTGCAGTGCGAGACTATAGTATAGTAGTATGCTGTGTGAAGTTTGTTGGAAGACACTAAGGTTTTATAGGTGAGACAAAAGTAATTTAGTTATTTTTTTATTCTCACAATTGATTTTACATTTACATTTATTCGGTTTAAGTGGTGCCCAAAAGGGCTTGGGTGCTGCACCGAAACCGTATAACTGTAGGGAAAATCCTGTAAATCAGACCGGTGTTGATGCAACAGTATGTGCACGTCACTGTTTGCATGACACATATAGCATCTCTGAATAAATTCAGGTTATAATGATGTATTTATGTAATTTACCCTTTTTTTATGCACGTTTTATTGTTTGGCGAGGGTCATTTTGTGTTTTATGTCTTCAGTCTGGTCATGTTATTTTCTCAGGGTTTAGTTCTTATCATCCGCGCTGACGTCGTAGTAGTATCAATTTAATCTTTGAAAATATGTCTGCAGTAGATAATTGGCTACAGTAAAGTTGTTACTTGTGATTCCTAAAAGGGTCGGAGTCTGATCCTTCTATGACGTTTTTATTCTATTTTTTGTTTCCAGACCGGTGAGAAAAACCTGCAGCTCACCACAGGACGCAATCACAGTACGCTGAAACACTCGGAATCAAAGTTAGATTTCAGAAGTATTTGTGTTATTACAGTGCTGCAGAATGGAGACGTGTTTTAAACCATTTGCATCGCTGCTGAATGAAAGGGACACACACACACACACACACACACACACACATACAAACAGAGTAAAGCACCTTCTCAAGTCTCTCTCCACACTGTAATGATCTTCTTGTAGTGCTGCGGAAAAGCCTCCACAATCCCTCCTTCATTTTCCTCCCCTCTTCTCCCTGATGAGCAGAACCATCCCTTCATCATCAGCTGCACCATAATGTACTTTAGTCTGGGGACGAGTGGGGAAAATGGAAGGATAGATTGGAAACAGATTCGCGTATAAGCTGATCCCACATTAGGGGGATGTATATAATACGCCGGAGTCATCAAGGGTTCGTTCGCTACAATCAGAGTGATGCATCGACGGCTCGACGTGCTGCAAATGAACACACACACAAACTTCACTCTGGCTGCAGGTGACGAGGCGGTTCAGGGAGTTTAGTTTTCCTGCACCCACAAACACACCTCATGCTCTGGCTGTAACTTAAACACAGGGCTGCAAAAAAAATCCGGCTACATTTGAATAAATTACAAAGACCGATTGATAGAGGAGGTTTGGGTCTGCTAAAGATGTATTATTACTTTGCTTTTAATTTAAGGCAGCTGGCCCACTGGTCATTTCCTCCTCCTGCCCCACCCTGGTATTGTATTGAGCAATCTGTTCTTGCCCTATTATCGCCCTTGCAATGCCAGTCTCTTAAACTGTATGGTGAGGCAAAAGCACATCCGATAATATCCCACTCAAATGTCCTTTGGACCAAAGTGGCCCGGCTGTTTGAACTGGATCCATATCTAAATACTTTATCAAAGTTTTTTAAATCCAAAGTTATGTATTGGTAGATCTCCCCTTTTTTGGAAGGATTGGTTAGAAAAAGGAATTGTCACAATGGGGGATCTGTATGTCAGTGGCATATTGAAATCCTTTGAGAATGTTGTACAGCAATTTGGAATCCCTAGGTATTTTTTTTTTTTAGATACTTGCAACTTTGCCATCTGTTAGTGGGAATTTTTGGATCCAGTTTTCCAGCCCCGAAGGCACCAGAATGTTTAGATAAGGTGTTGAAATATGGAAAAGGTCATGAGGCTTCTTATTAGTCTATGCTCATGCAGAACCTGGGGGATGGAGCCTGGACAGTTCTCAGAAAGACATGGGAAAGGGATCTGACACAATTTGAGGGTGTACCTCATTCAGCTCAAGATGATACATGGCTTCTATTGGATCCCCTCCAGATTGTTTAGAATTGGTCTAAAAGACACACCAAATTGTTGGAAATGCAAGACAGAGGACGGCCAATTACTTCATGTCCTATGGTCCTGTGATAAGGTCCAGACATTTTGGATGGGGATACATGATAACCTATGTCAGACTGCAGGGACTCAGGGCCAGATGTACGTACATTTGCGAACGTAGCGTTATCAGCGCCATGGCTCACCCGCAGATAGCGAACGCAATGATACCATAGTTTGCGCCATATTTACAAAAACCTGCAGGTCATCCGTAATTAGCGCCTTTCTCCGCCCACTATACCGTAAACTGTAAGTACTGGTGCTATGATACGGCTGAGTGCAGACTGCGATATTCCCACTGCTGATGCTATGACTGTTTGAAATTATCCTGATGCCAATATTTGTAATGTAGCGAGGAGTTTAACAACTGCTGGAATGTGAACTCTGAGTCGGAGATTCAATGTCATCTTTGATTTCTTCCAGTAACTGTAATCTTGCATGGCTGCAATCTGTGATCCTTGTGGTAAAACTCCTTTCAGCTCGTCTCCTTGGCCTATGTCTTCGTCTTGCTCGGATTACTGCTGTCATTTCACCAGGAGGCATATGTGAGGAAACCCGCTTCCAGGTTTACACCTGCTTTTAAGAGGCAGAGAATTTTCACCGCAAAATAGAGGCGCGCTATCACTGGCGGTTTTTGTACATACCGCGGAATACGTAATTAAGCGCTCTTTACGCTTCCCCTCCCATCTCTTTACGGTAAACTCCCACTTTCCCCGCGACCCTCCCATGAATAAATATGCATGACACGAAAAACGCAATTTGCCCTTTTCAGCTCCCACGACATGCAGTTTGCGCTTTTACATCATTGCGGCCTGTTTGTACATACCTCGCCATGATTTTACGTGCACGTTGCGACACAAATACGCCTGAAGTGGGCGCAAAAGCGTTAGTACATCTGGCCCTCAGTGTCATGTCTCGTCCCTGTGTCAAGTTTCTGTTTTTAGTTGGTTTCATGTTAGTTTTCCATTTCCGGTTTTATTTTGTAGCCTCTCCCATGTGTTGTCTTGTTTTTCTTCCTGTCTTCTACTTTCCCGCCTGTGTGATTGCCTGTCCCCGCCCCTATGTGTTGCACCTGTGTCTCATTGTCTCCCCTGTCTTGTGTATTTAAGTTCAGTCTTTCCTTTACTCCTGTGCGAGATTGTCTGTTTTCCTTGTGTGCAGCTTTCAAGTGTTTTTTCCCTGTCTCCTGTATTCCTGTGTTCCTGTTTCCCTTGGATTTTTGACCATTGCCTGTTTTTCAGATTTCCCCTTGCCTGTTGTTTCCTGGACACTTCTGCCTGTACGTTTTATTAGTTTGCTAATAAAACCATTGAACTTTTACTTGAGTTGTGCATTTGTGGGTCCATTCTCTGGTGTGCGTGATACCCAGGTGCCATTCAGCTTTATTCAGATTATTCTGGGAGATGGGTCAATCCTAAACAGGATGGATGAGCACATACAAAGATGGGTCCAGACTAGTTTAATGATAGCCAGACAGATTATTTTAAGAGGATGGAAGAATGAAGGGGTGCTGTCAATCCAGGAGTGGGCTTGTTGTGAGATGGCTAGGGTGGCAGCGTTTGAAAAGATGTCATATAAATGTTTGCCAGATAGGATGTCTATACTAGAAAATGTGGAAAGTAGCTGAACTTTCTGGAGAGCTCCTAAGAAGCTTTGTGCTGGGGAGAGACGTGTATGATGGGCTGATGGCAGGGCTTAATTTGAGCGACGTTGGATTCGGAACCTTTTTTATTGGATCCGGCACCTCCTGAAAAATGAATTGCCTAAATGTAAAAAATAAATTACTCTTTGTGTAGTGTTCAATGTGGTTATCTGTCTTGTTAGTCTTTATTCCCCATTGAAGTTCCACAAACATCTTGTGTTTACATTTTCGATGCATTTTGAGGTGAATTTTCAGGGTAAGACGGTGGGGGGAGAGGGATGGAGGGAGGGGGGGCACTTCAACAGCGCGGTGCTGCACTTAAGTGACACAAGCGCTTGTGCTGGTTGAGATTGCTGTTATTGCCTCATTTCACTCAGGGGAAAAATGTCAAAAAGACAACAAAGTTTGCTTAACTCTTTCAAATACACTGGCCAGTCGGATCCCAAACAGGCAAAAATCGTTTCTGCCGATCAAGAATGTGGAGACCACGGTGGGTTTTTTGCTTAATTTAATAGTCTGATGGATAATTGCTGTTGTGAAAATGGTTGTTGCAGTGTACTTTTTCTTTTTTTTTTACATTTCGCACCGATGCAGTGCATGTTCTGAAATTAAAATAAACATTGCCCCGATGTACACACAGCGTTGTTTAGGTTTTTTTTAGTCAGAGAAGCTGTAGCATCATTTTTTTTAATTCCGTTACCAACCCCCGTTTTGAGTCGCCGGATCCACCGGATCCACCCCCCCCCCCCCCCCCCCCCCCCCTCTGTGCTCCGGGACCTCCCACTTTACAAATTAAAGCTACATTGTGTAAGAATTGCTCCCATCTAGCGGTGAAATTGTATATGACAACCAACTGAATTTCACGTTGTAGCCCCCCCCCCCATTCTGAGTGCGTTATAACTCCTACGGTGGCCGAACCCGAAATTAGCGACAATCGTCCGTGAGTGGCCCTTCCAGTGTAATAATAGTTTGACGTTATTTTGGTACCATTTCATTGCTAACATCAGCTATCAGGTTCCCAAACATATGCAAGCTGATGTTAGTAAAGTATCAGTGCTATCGTTATTCTGTATATTGTACCAGATTAATAGTGTAAGGCGATGTTTACAGCGTAGGAGAGAAGCAACGGAGGTTTGTGTTTTTAATATATTTCTCTGAGCAGCATGAACAATGTCAGTGAAACTGAAATGATCTCTTAGTGTCTCCATCGTTTACACACAGCTGTTCTAGTAGCTAGTCTGTGTTACAGATCCATGACGTGAGTTGTCTGCCAGGGAAATCACGGCACATATGATTACGTTTATGTTACAAGGTAGACAATCCTTTTTCATCATTGACGCGAGGAAAAGTTTCCTAGACGTCGTTCTAGCGTTATGAACAACCATGCTACAGTTAGCCAAGCAAGTAGCAACTATAAAACTTTTACACAAATAGGCAGAATTACCTGTTGAGAAGAAAGCAGCAACTTCGGCGTCCCTTTTAAAATCCTTGCTCCTCATCAGCTCTTTCCATCTTGGAAAAGCCACAACAATATTAACTTTAGTCGCGTTGCTTTGCCTGTCACGTTGTCATTTTAATTTCCTCGGCGACTCAGTTACATGTCCTCGATAATAGACGCTTTCAAATCTGCCGGCAGTGACTCACAAGTAATCTTCCCCCCCTCCCTCCCTGGCATACGTCACAGTCATAGACAGTTAAAGAAAACAGTCGGTCACAGTCAGTGCCACTGAGTGAAAAGCGCGAAATGCGGAGCAGTATAGCCTGTATGTCCCTTACGGGCTACCGTATTTCAAAATGGTGCATGGCTATGGAGCGTCTACCCCAGTTCATGTAAGCGCAAATGTAAAATTTCAAGCCAATAGGAATACTTGGAATTGATGGTGGTGGTCAGTATTCATAAAAAAGGACAAGTTTGTGAAGGGCAATGCAGATTTTGATAATGAACAACTACAAATGTTACACACTGGGGCTTTAAGCACTGGCTGATGGGGTTGTTATTTATACATACCTTTATTTGGTTTATGGTTTTTTGATCACCAGCCAACATGGCTAGTACATTTTTAAAGTTACCAGCCAATCAGAGTTTCCACTATAGCCACATTTTCCTCAGTTTCTACCCCTCCTCTTTCATCTTTATTGTCTGCAGCCGTACTTATTTGCTCTTCTGGTTTCTACAGTCCCCGAAAAATATCGCCAGATTTTTGTTTTGTTTTTTGGACTAACTTCAATACTTAATTTCAGGTCCTCGATCTGGTTTGTTTCTCACCGTTCCGGTCGTCTTCTCCGTTTCAGCGTAGCTCGTAATCGATACCATAAACACTAGGCACGTAGCCGACATGTCACAACGTGATGTTCATAGGAAATGTAGAGTTATTACTAAAGCAGTATTGCCAGATAAAGATGTTTACCAAGCCAAACACACAAAAAACGTCTTGGTAGAATACACACCAAATTGGCAACACTGACTTGTCGCATCATTTCTGCAGCCGGCCGATTCAAACAGATGCAGTGTGTCATATTTGTGGGTTTTCTGTTGTAATTTTTTCCTGTTTTATTTTGTAGTTTCGCTGCTCTCCCATGTTATGTCTTGTTACTACATGTTACTTCCTGTCTTCTGCTTTCCCACCTTTGTGATTACTTGTCCCTGCCCTTATGTGCTGCACCATTGTTAATTTTTACCTGCATTTGGCCTGTTGGCGGGTGTCAATTTAAAGCCCGGTTTGTTACTATTTTGTTGAATGGTCTGGAATATTGTACTGTGTCATGTTTTCTTGATTTTTGTCTTGGTGGGTGGTGATGACAATGCACTAGTGATGTAGCACAAAGTAGAAACAGTTCCTGTTTTCCATACATGTTTTGAACCCCCTGAACAGTTATTTGTACCTCTTTTGGAGAGTGGGTTATTTCATATTTTTTGAGTGAGACAACTCTACCTCTTCTAAATGTTGCATATGCCCTGCATCCCCTCCCCCCAAAATCTACGCAAAAATCTGCGAAAATTGATGATGGATGGATGGATGGATGGATGGATGGATGGATGGATGGACTTTATTAATCCCAAATTGGGAAATTACTCTTGTTACAAGCAGCAAGTTACAAAGAAATTCACTCACTCACTCACAAACAGAAAATACAATAAATGTACTAGAAATAATACAAAATAGCAAAGATAAAAATGCCAGAACTACTGAAAAGAATAAACTTAGAGGGATGAAAAGAATGTACATGTACTGTATATACAATTGTGGAATGAAATGTACAACCTACATAGTGTGTATATATAACTAAATAAAATATGTATGATATTAAATATGAAGTGGTGTTTGTGTTTCCTGCCTCAAAGAGCTCCAGATGGTATGTGCCAACCTGTTGACACTGTGCACGGTTTCATTTTGAAGGTTAATCCTCTAGAGCTCAGACTGAAGGAGGCTCTCTCTGTGTTCAAGGCCTGTTGTTGGACAGTTGTGACTTCATTTCAGCCTGAATGGATTCACTGGGTTTCTGTGGAACAGCATCAAATATGTGAGCAAATAAGACTCATTTCTGTGTTGGACACCATTCCCTCATTCACTCACTCACTATACCAGAGGTGCCCAAATTCATTCACATGAAGGGCCAAAAATGTATCTGGGCCAAATAGTAAATGTTGATTTTATGAGAAAATATATCATATTTTATAGAAAATTAACATAAAAATCTGAAATCTGAATTTATTTTGAAAATAACACTGCTCTTTAATCTGCATTTATCTTCCATATTACAGAACGTTTACAGTTATTTATCACTTGCAATAGTGGGAGACATGAGCCCTGTCCTTGTTTTCAAAAGTCTTTCAACATTAGGGCTCCAGCTGACTTACTAAATATTCTTTTATCAGTGTGCCAATGCCTCGATCGCTCCATCTTCACTGGCTGACTCAAAACCAGTGATGTTAGCACGGCTCACAGCACATGAGGGGGGTGGGAGAAAGAAGAAATACCGTAATTTTTACAATTTTTCATAGATAATATTTACGTGCGTAACTTAATATGGAAGTTTACCAGCACTGTGATTTACATTGCTGTAAAACTCAGATTAAGTACTTTTTAGCTGCACAAAAAGAAGTTTTGTAGTCATTACAGTTAGGCTTTTACAGCACTTTCAAAATAAGAGGAAAATAAGCATGAGCATTATCTAATGCCATGGGGGGCCAAAACAAAGGGAGCATGGGCCAAATTAGGCCCGTGGGCCCCAAATTGGGCAGCCTTAACAAAACCCTATATAGCATGTGTGGCATATGCAAGGCCAGCGGGCCATATCCGGCACATCGCAAATTTTGATCCGGCCCACGTTAATACTTTCGGTTCACAATAAATGTTGGCGCAGCTAGTTGTGCGCCAAACCAAAAGACAGGAAACTGTTTACCAAACTGTAACTACACGTCACTCAAAACAGAATTTGGCAGATTTGCCGACTTTGAGAATCTTTTGAGAAATTCCCATAGAAGCAGCAGTTTTTATCTTCAGGCTGTGAAACAGGTGGGTGTAAAGAAATGTTTTGCTTGATTTGCTAAATTCTACGATGGCTAAGGAACTTTTTTGCTGACCTTTTCAGTTTAAACATTTATCAACTAACAAACACAATATACTCTAAAGAAATAAACACAATTTCTACACTATAAATCCCTAAAATGACCTTTTAGATTATTACTTGAGTAAAAGTCTTAAAGTATCAGATATTTACTGTACGCAAGTATCAAAAGTAATTTTCTGATACTAAATGTACTTAACTGTTAGAAGTAAAAGTAAAAAAAAGACTTTGATTATGAACTTTATTGTGGCTTCCTTATAGTAAAGCATAATATTCAGGGATTCCATTCAACAGAGAGAAAATGAAACCGAATTAAAAAGAAATTGTGAGGAAGACGTACAAAAACATTTCTTGCAAGTAACGAAGATGCTGAGGGGAAATGTTTTGGAGTAAAAGTTTCCAGAAATATAAATAAAGTAAAGTACAGATACGTGAAAATATTATACGCATTTGTTACTGTACTGCTGACAGTAACAAATACGTGGAATACATACCAATTACAGTGCTTTACTTTTCGTCTTCTAAATGTATGAATGCTTCATGAGAACAGGCTGACGACAGTATGGCACAAACGAAGAAGATATATCAGACTGTCATACACACTCAATACTTGTTGGGAGATACATTCACTGTTGGTTACTTCTCATTTTACTTTTCCCAGTTAGAAATTATTGACGTCATGCAGGGTACAAAACGATAAGCTACCACTGATAAAAATCAATACAAAGTATCCGCAGAGTGACCACCTCAAGGCATCATATGTGATGAACCAGATGATTGTGTGTGCGTGTGCACATTCTGACGCATTTATGATTGTGCTTTTAATACGGATTCATAGAGTTTTAGCCTGATTGCATTTTCACATCAGTCGTCAAAAGGCATTTAAAAAACAATTTGAAACGGGACGGCGAGAGGCCAAGACCTGCTGCGTACGGACGAATAAATAAAAGGGATGATGATGCCAGCGTCAGCCGGAGACCACAATCAATCATTAGCATACGTAAGAGGTGTGTGTGTGTGTGTGTGTGTGTGTGTGTGTGTGTGTGTGAAAAAGATGACATAAAGTTGATGTCCATTATCAATCATTTGCATACGGAGGTTTGTAGAGGAGGACATTTAGTGTGTGTATAGAAGAAATGAAGTGTGTGCACGAGTGGAAACTTTGCACATGTGTGTCTTCAAAATGCCCCATCTGTAATTCCTCATAGCAGTTAATTCATCATCTGTGCCGAGGCGTCGGGGCGTCCGCAGGCGTTTAGGACTAATATTTCAGCTCCCATTACAGTGGCGGAGCAGAGAGCCGAGGCTCCGGTTTGACCTCTGACCTCAGCCGGGAGAATCGCAGCCTGACCCCATCCATCAACGCTCGGAGAGGGAAAATATTAAGAGGGGGACATTATTAGTTAGATTACAGGAGAGAGAGATTAAGCTGTCATTTACGGCTGGCAGCGTGGGCGGCTGGCAGCCGGCTGTCCGTCCCGTTACCTGTCTGTCTGTCTCTGTCTGACATCGACTTCATGAAAGAGGATGAAATGGTGCTGAAGTAACGGAGAAGACAACTAACGATTTTAGCTGTCAAATACTTGATGAAGGCTTTCGCAGAAGGCCGCATTTAAAAAAGAAAACATCATTCTAATGATGAGTGTTGGTCATCTTACTTTAAAAAAGTAATTAGTTACAGTTACAAATTACTTCTCCCAAAAAGTAATTGAGTTAGTAACTCAGTTACCACATTGTAAAAGTAATTAGGTACTCAGCAAAGTAACTGTGACGTTATTTGTTATGTTCTGTAACGCTATTACGTTCTATAACATTTTTAACATCAAAGATGTTTATATTAACTGATTGAAGAATAAAAACACTATATATTACATTACATTACATTACATGTCATTTAGCTGACGCTTTTATCCAAAGCGACTTACAATTAAGTGCTTTCAACTGTGAAGGTACAAACTCCAGACAGCAAGTAATAAGTGCAAGTACATTAGCTTTAAATAAGTAAAGCTACAAAGAGACATATGAAAGTGCAAGTAGATAGCTTAAAATAAGTAAAGCTACAAAGAGACATATGAAAGTGCAAGTAGATAGCTTAAAATAAGTAAAGCTACAAAAAGACATGGAAGCGCAGGTTCAATTTTTTTTTATTTATTTTTTTTTTATCCGAGGTGTAGTCGGAAGAGATGTGTTTTTAGCCTTCGGCGGAATGTGTGTAGGCTTTCAGCCATCCTGATGTCGGTGGGGAGCTCGTTCCACCATTTGGGAGCCAGGACAGTGAACAGTCGGGATTTCGTTGAGTGTTTAGTTCTCCCTCGCTGTGGAGGAGCAGCAAGCAGTTTGGCTGATGCAGAGCGAAGTGGGCGGGTTGGGGTATATGGTTTGACCATGTCCTGGATGTAAACTGGGGCTGATCCAGTAGTGGCCCTGTATGTAAGTACCAGTGTCTTGAAGCGGATGCGGGCAGCAACTAGTAACCAGTGAAGAGAGCGGAGGAGCGGTATAGTGTGAAAGAACTTGGGGAGGTTGAAGACAAGCCGAGCTGCTGCGTTCTGAATGAGCTGCAGGGGTCGGATGGCTCATGCCGGCAAGCCAATCAGGAGGGAGTTGCAGTAGTCTAGACGTGAGATGACTAGAGCCTGAACCAGAACCTGGGCCGCCTTTTGCGTTAGAAGGGGACGTATCCTTCTGATGTTATGCAGCATGTATCTACAAGATTGGGTGGTTGCAGCAATGTTAGCAGTGAAAGAGAGTTGGTCGTCAAGTGTCACACCCAGGTTTCTAGCAGTCTGGGTGGGGACAACCACAGAGTTGTCAATTGTTATAGTCAGGTCTTGGGTAGGAGAGCCTTTCCCTGGAATGAAAAGGAACTCAGTCTTGTCAAGGTTGAGTTTCAGATGGTGTGTGGACATCCAAGAAGAGATGTCAGTTAGACAGGCCGAGATACGTGCTGCTACTTGAGTTTCAGACTCAGGAAAGGAGAGTATTAGTTGGGTGTCATCTGCGTAGCTGTGATAAGAAAAGCCGTGGGACTGAATGACAGACCCAAGAGTGTTGGTATACAAAGAAAAGAGGAGGGGACCCAGGACTGATCCCTGAGGAACCCCAGTTTTGAGTGGGCAAGGATCTGAGCTAGATCCTCTCCAAGTTACCCGGTAGGTACGGTCTGTCAGGTAAGATGTGAGCAATGATAGCGCAGGACCTGAGACACCCAGATTCTGGAGTGTCGAAATGAGGATCTGGTGGTTCACTGTGTCAAAGGCAGCAGAAAGGTCCAGAAGGATGATGATGGAAGAAAGATCGGTTGTTCTAGCGATGTGAAGCTGCTCGGTGACAGCAAGGAGGGTAGTTTCTGTTGAATGACCAGCCTTGAAGCCAGACTGGTGTGGATCAAGAAGGTTGTTCTGGTGGAGATAGGTAGAGAGTTGATTATGAATGGCACGCTCAAGAGTCTTAGATAGAAATGGAAGAAGGGAGACGGGTCTATAGTTATTTACATCAGAGGAATCAAGTGTTGGTTTTTTGAGTAGTGGGGTCACTCTTGCCTCCTTGAGGGCATCGGGGAAACAGCCAGTTGACAACGAAATGTTAATGACATGAGTGAGGAAAGGACGAGGTCAGAATTAATGGACTGGAGAAGGTGAGAAGGGATAGGATCCAGGGGGCAGCTGGTTGGGCGGGCAGAAGTAATCAAAGTAAGAATTTGATTTGGAGATAGAGGGGTGAAAGAGGAGAGAGTACTGGATGTGTGTACAGTATTTTAGAACATTTGGTATTTATCTGAACTCAATATGATATGCAAGGATAGCTCGTAATGACTCAGACTCCACAGTGGACAGAGGCTGCATGTTTTCAACAACATACCAATCAGCAATCAATGTGTTCAGCTCGGCCTTGGTCACCTGTTGCTGACCCGAAAAATCGAGCGTTGCTTGTTTTAACAGAGTGGCTCCGTCTCCTTGGCTGGAGCTCATGCTAGCTGCATTTGGGATGGGGTTATTATGGGGTTGTTATGGGGTTATTATGGGGTTATTATGGGCTTGGGGTTATTACGGGGTTATTATGGGGTTATTATGGGGTTGAGGTTATTATGGGGTTATTATGCGGTCGAGGTTATTATGGGGTTATTATGGGCTTGAGGTTATGGGGTTATTATGGGGTTGAGGTTATTATGGGGTTATTATAGGGTTATTATGGGGTTGAGGTTATTATGGGGTTGGGTTAGCAGCAGCAACAAGTGTTGTGTTAGCATGTGTTGATAAGGTTGGAGTTGCTTGAGGCAGACGTGGATAAAGTCTTTTTTCCTGGGCATAGCGTGCATGCTACATAAACATTCTTGCCTTTAATTTCAATGAGCGAGAAGTAGTGCTGGTACTTCCAGTTCCAGAACGCTACCTTTGAACTTCCCTGGCTTGTCGCCATTGTCGCTGTCCTGTGTTTAGTGGTAGTCAGAGCGTGCAGTGAGACAGCGTGAGCAGGGCATCCACCCACCCAGCCAATCATCATCGCATTTGCAACGGTGTCATCATCCCCCCCCCTGCTCTCTCCAGGCAGCTGATGTGTAGCCAAAGCCGACACCTCGCCCTTCATTCAACCAAATTGTAGTAACACGCCACTTTACATTCTCAGTAACGATAATGCCGTTGCAACGATGGGAAAAGTAATTAATTAGATTACTCCGTTACTGAAAAAATAACTGCGTTAGTAACGCCGTTAAACTTAAACGCCGTTACTCCCAACACTGCTAACGATCCTGAAGTTGCATACGAAACGCATCACTACGCAGATGTCAGCCTCTTAAGGTCCTGTTCACACCTGGTGTCCAGGTTGAGAAATACAGAAATCTTTCCCATCAAGGGCTTTTTTCACATTAGGTACAATTGATTCATACCCGAGTAGGATTGCCCCTGTTCTCCACTCCCCCGCTGCTAAACTTTCAGATTAGTAATGTTATTCCTAGTCTGGATCGATGACAGTTCATGGCACTAGATGTCCCTCACTTTGCAGAACTCCGTTCGTTCGTTTTGGGGAACAACAAACTTAGAGCTAGCAAGGTACACGCTGAAATTGTCAAGTTTTAAAGAAAATTTGGACCGTGCAACAAAGCAGGCCTGCTTGGTTCTTTCAGGGAATGATTGTAAAGATTTACAAAGAATATGTTCACAGCATTTCCTCTCTAACTGGGACGTTTAGGGACCAATTGGTGGGATTTCTGTGGACGAAGTCCACACGGAGATACACTGGTAAGAGCTAATGAGGTTTAACCATGTATCAGCTCATTTAAATATCTCACGTTACTGTATTGTGTGTATTTAATATTGTATGTGGTGTTTTCTTTTGCGGGATGCAAATGTTCCACCAAAACAAGTTCCTTCCTGAGACTATTAAGCAGAATCACTTTTGCCTTAAATATCCTCCATGTTTTGGTACAGTTTTTCTGGTGTTTCACTCCTTAACCAAACTCGAGGCCACCTTTTGAAGTGGAGATCATTCACAACACATCACGCATTCTTTTTGCAGTGTGTACGGGAGTGCGCCAAACATCTTGGGCGATTTGGTTTGCCTGCAACATACCAACGAATAGACCCAGTCTGGCAGATTAGGCACGGGAAGTGCATTGTTGCCTCTTGCCGGTTAAAAACAACGCATTTGGTCTTTGCAAACGGAAATGATGGAGGTGTTTTATTTCCATATGGATCACAAGTGGTCACTCAAGAATCATTCAAATGCCAGGTGTGAACACATGCACTTAGAACTGTCCACTTGATATCCCATCGCCCAAGACGCATTTTAATGCCAGGTCTGCACAGGGTTTATTAAACACATTGTAGTCCAAGGCATCACATTTGGAAGGAAATCAAAACAAAACCGTCAGAAGGTGGTCTTCCAGAGAAAATGGACCCAATTGTTTTTAGATTGTTAGATAAAAAGGCAACAAAAGGTTAAGCAGGAGAGATTTCTTTCAGTAGTCCCAAAACATTGTCCATATGTCGATCAACATAAATATATTAATCTTTTAAGTCTTTTATCAAGCAAAAATGTCAATCGTTTTGCCATTTCCAGCCCTACAAATATGAGGATGTTGCTTTTCTGTTTTATAAAATAGTATGAGAGGCTGTGATGGACATCCAATCAAATGATTCAACAGAAAAAACATTGATATGGGTCTTTTGGTAGAGGCAATCACAATCATTTTAGTTTGGAGGAAAATTTGCCTGATTACGGCACAAAACCGAAAGCGGACGTGGTTCCTTCAGAACAAACAAAGCAAATGTAGATTGTTTTTATTTTGGCAGATGGTAAACAAGAGAAAAATCACTTTAAATAGTGAAAGAAATCATCAATCCTTTCAAATAAAATGAACAATTTATTATAAAAATGAAGTTGGTGACTCAAACAGGCGGTTTTACTCATCAATCATCACTTGTTGAACACATAAGAGTGTTCGTTTTGTCTGCAATCTCATCTTCTAAAAAACAAAAGTGGTGATTTCGCTGTCATCGGCTGTCTCTCTCTGAGGATGGAGGGGGAAAAAAACGATAAAATGAGGAAACAGACGATGGTCGGCTTAATAGAAAGGCACGCGTGTCTGCAGAGACGGCAGGCTGCCTCCAAAATGGATTTAGAGAGACATGACGGGGAATTATTGACTTTTGTTGTGTTTTACAGCAAGTTAGAGAAACGTGTGTGTGTGTGTGTGTGTGTGTGGGTGTGTGTGTGTGTGTGTGTTTGTGTGTGTGTGTGTGTGTGTGTGTGTGTGTGTGTGTGTGTGTGTGCGTGTGTGTGTGTGTGTGTGTGTGTGTGGGTGTGTGTGTGTTTGTGTGTGTTTGTGTGTGTGTGTGTGTTTGTGTGTGTTAGTTCAATGAGAAATTGTATTTGCATGAATTTGTGTAACAATGCATCTTTTTTTCATCGACGAGTTCTGAGATTAAAATGTCTTTCTTTTCATTTAAAAGGAACACCATTTGTAACTTTTCATCTTGGCTTCTTTCTCCTCGAACTTCTGACTTTAGTTTCAGATGTCGGGTAGCATTTTTCTTATGGCTTATGCTCCATTTTTGTCAAATTTTTTTGAGAGATTTTCTCCCTCTCTCTGTCTTGGTTACTGTATATACATGAAATCAAGTCATGCAATATTCTAACTACAGCATCGACTTTGCATAAATCTGTCTCTCCTGTAAATATAATTGTGCGTTGTATTTAGTACCTTGTACCTAAAAATACTATTGCTGTACAACACCTGAGAATCAGTACACATGATTATTTTACGGGCATTTGGGGTTTATTGGATAGACAATAACGCCCGGAGAATCAGGTCCTGGTATTATCCAGAGTTTTCCTTTCACACATGTAGCACAGACGCGTTCTCACTTCCTGGAATTCCTCCGTTTGGTTTAGGCGAGGGTTGGCGTCTGGGTAGAGTGGTCACGGAGCTAGTGACTGTGAGTTTCTTGCCTTTCTTTACATTTGCTGACTATTTCGGCATCGGCCCTTAGCGACAGAAGTTCCTGAATCTCGTCGTCTCGCAAAAATCCCCCTTTAGCGTCTGTATGGAACGCACCGGGCAGAGCAGCAGCTCGACCACGGCGCTTTAAGATGATGTAGTATTAAGAGTGACAACGGTAGAGAGTAGTAGTGAAAGAACAAGAATCTACGTAAGGAGGTTGGTTGGGGGGGTGGATGGGTCAAACATCACAGGACTTTTACCCAGGAGACCGGAGCATAGGCGCTGATACCATGGGTGCTCCGGAGCTCGAGCACCCACGGACAATACTGAGCACCCACGTGTGCCAGACTTCATTTAAAATTAAACACTGCAGTTGGTGCTAAGTGGAGCATCTGTCATAGTGCGATTGGTTATGTGGTTATGTCGCTGTCTGTCCCCTGCTCCATATACTATCCACCAATCACAGCGTCTCTCGGATGAAAACGCCTCTTTTCTTTCAGCTCAGTGTGGGACTGATTCTTAATTTCCCACGAAGCTGATGAGATCGCGGTTACATGTCAGTTAAACTTTTCATCTCCAATCCTATCTGTATAGTATGTAGAAGTGGTACTGTCCTGAGTTGAAAGATCTTTATCGAGTTAATAGGCGTGTGTGTTTGCGTCAGTCGCTGTCCATTTTCTAAGGTTCTGAAATGCAAACATTTTTTGACTACATTTTTTTTCTTAAAGGGTGTGCGCCCATGACCACCCATGGAGGAAAACATATAAATCGGCACCTATGGACCGGGGTTCATGTCCCGTTCCCATCTTTTACCTAAACCTAACTATCCTTTTCTTGTGCCGCATGTCAGTTAAACATACGTACGTCCCGACCCAGAGCGTCTAAAAATTATGCCAAAGGGCTTGAGACGAGTCCCGATAGCGTCAAAGACTGACGCCAAGAGTCCCGACCCAGCCCTTGGCCATGTGGGACTAAATCAACACTGACCAGAAGCCCTGAGTGTTTGAACATCTACAGTTGCATGACTAAACAAACAGCCGCCAGCAGATGAAGACCATGTAGTATGCCTGAAAGCTCCAGAACAAACTACTGTAGATATTGGTATGTGAGTTGATACAGTTTACTCAAACTGCTGTATCTAAGGTCAGATCCATAAAGATCCATAAAGGCATGCAAGCCAAGGCTGACGGGCTGAGATATAATTATTATTTAATTAAGCTCCACATAAAATTATATAGGGATAAACAAATCAGAGGAAATAAGCTGTGAGTGGAAAGAAGGGAAATGGAGTCATTTGTGAGAGAATAGGAAGGTAGAGAGTAGGGGCGGGGCTAGAAGGGGGGCACAGGGAAGAAAATGTCAAACATAAGATTGTCATCTCTATTTGGGTTAACAAGAAACACCCTGTGGAGACAGGTTCAAGTTCTTGTTCAACCAATCGTACCTGAACAGACGAAGAAAGGGTGCGTGCGTGTGTGTGTGTGTGTGTGTGTGTGTGTGTGTGTGTGTGTGTGTGTGTGTGTGTGTGTGTGTGTTTTGTCCTGAGGGACAACAGCAGGTTGACTGTCCTGATTCTGTCTGCTGTACTTTACCTGGTCACAGCTCACTAAAACAGCCAGTACACACAGCCGGTAATGTGCGCACACACACACGCCTGCCTGCTTGCCCGGCCACATAAAAAAAGAAATACACACACACACACACACACACACACACACACACACAAACACACACACACATTGCGGAGGCAAATGCCTATTATGTCAAATGCATATTGCACAGACAAACACACACATCATGAGTTAGCAGTCATACTTGGAAAATACAGGAATACACATCACATCACACACACACACACACACACACACACACACACACACACACACACACACACACACACACACACACACACACACACACACACACACACACTCCGCTCAGCCCTAATTCTATAAGGGGGTCCAGCATGTCTCCCCTGAAACCTCCAGTCCAATTCATTTGATTTCATTACAGAGAGAAAGACAGAGAGAGAATGAAAGAGGGAGAGGGGGGAGAGGGAGAGAGGGGGAGGTAACTGTACTGCGGGCGAGTGAGGCCGGGTTGCAGCAGTGGTTTTCATTAGGAGCTGCTGTTTAGAGCTGCGATCCAATTTGGACTGCAGGCTGGCAGAGTGGCGAGCTGTGTGTTTTTTTTTATTGGTATTTAATCAGCTCAATTGGGACGTTTTATTAGTGCGAATGCTTTGTTTCAGAGGACAGGCGCGAACCGTTGGTTATTAGGCGCTCTCAGAGTGAGGCTCAGCATCCCCGCAGGGGGTCCAGTAAAGGGGGGGGGGGGGGGTTTCGGCAGGTCCACAGGAGGATGAAATATTGAAAATGTGTCCTGGTTGGCTCGATGAGGAGGAGGGGAGCAGTAAAAAGCGGCAGAGTTGGGGGTTCGATTCCCTGTGATGAAAATGTCAGGATGCTAATGAGTTTTACTTCTACAAACAAACAGAAAGAACAAGATAAATGTCGGGGACGTATTTTTCATCCAGTTAATGTCAGCTTGTACATTTTTTTATATTTTTTTTTTAGGTTAGCTCATTAGCTTACTTTGCTAAAGACTAACAGGGTTCACAAAGGCCAACCCTATCTCTTTCCATACAACTAAACTGCATTCTCCATTACATTTCGAGGGAAGTGGATATTCTCCTTACCTTGCACAACAGCTGGATTTTCGCGATATTACATATCACACGAAAAAACCACCTTGTCAAGCTTCAACAAAAAACAAATCAGCGTCCGGTGAGCAGCTACTGGCAGCTACAGGCATGGATCGGACGGAGACTGAGACGCCCTGACTCTGAATAACTTCCTGTCTGTGTGTCCTGCCAAAATAAATGTTGGAGCCAATTTTCACACGCCACATATCTCCAGAACATTTTCAGACGGCCACATCAGGAGAAAAATTTCTTTCTGTCTCAGGGCCAAACTCTCGTCAGATCTGGGAACACGTCAGCTAACGTTTCTAAATGCCCTAACAAATCTAATGTTGGTAATGCTAAATATGTATTTCAGCTGTGTAAATATCTAATGTCATCAAAAGAAAACATTATACCCATAAAACCCATTTAGGGGACAGGAAGTGTGTACTGTTTCATACCATCGGTGCAGCTTGTAATGCGCTCTTTAGTTATGGAGAATCTTTGGTTTGTGTGTAAATGTAAATGGACTGTATTTAGCAGAATTACATTGTGTTCTGTCCTATCGAATAGTATGACAAGCCAGGCCTCCTCTTGCCACCCCACTTAAAAAATCCTGGAAACGCCCCTGAAAGAGAGAGAGAGAGAGAGAGAGAGAGAGAGAGAGAGAGAGAGAGAGAGAGAGAGAGAGAGAAAGGGGCGGAGACAGTATGAGAGAGAGAGAGATAGTGAGAGAGATAGAGAGAGAGAGTGTGAATATGACTTTATTCTGGAGTCTGATCACACATGGAGCTCCAGTGAGAGGAGTGAGGAGAGCTGAGCAGCTGTTCTGAGATCAGAGGAGAGAGAGGAGAGACTTCACACACACACACACACACACACACACACACACACACACACACACACACACACACACACACACACACACACACACACACACACACACGCCTGATGAAAACACACTCCTCTCAAACACACACCGCCCTCATTTACCCAAACCTCTGACTGTAGCTACTGTAGCTCCGTGCGTCTTTTTTTTTTTGTGGCACAAACCCCGCACCTCTCCATGCCCATCTCCACAGACACACCACCAGGGATACTTGAATACTCCTGAGGTTCACATATATTCTTGTGAGCATAAAAATGACACTATAGGTGGATTTGTTTATGGAATAAGCAGCCCCTCATATCACGCAGGAAAAAGCAGCAAAGTCAAACCGAAACTTTCCCTTCTTCTTTTTGGAAAACAGGACTGTGCAAACTGTGAGGACTCAGGTATCAAGTCGGAAGGTTTGTTGAGTTTAAAATCTCGTTTCTTTTGTTTTTGCCTTGTTGGCGCATATGCATGGTGGAAGTTTTGGGACTTTTTGGGGGAAAAAACAAGGAATGAAAAGGGACCTTGTCTATGAAATTGGTTCTTTATTAGCTGTATGCGCTGATTTTAAAATAAAAGTCCAGTTGAACAGCGACTGCTTTATTCTGCACAATAAACCTCCCGCTGAACAAACGGCGCTATCAGTCAATCTCTCTCTCTCTCTCTCTCTCTCTCTCTCTCTCTCTCAGCACACACACACACACACACACACACACACACACACACACGCATACACACATGCGCGCACACACACGCAGGCGCTCGCCGACATACCGACACACTCTGGCGCTGCTGCCGCTGTTGTATCACACACCAATGTCATTGCCGCTCGCGCTGCTGAGTTGAGAGCCGCGCGCTCACTCACTGACCGACTGACTGACTGACTGATCTCTTTCAGGTCCGCTGTTCCCACAGACAGACACCACCAACACCACCACCACCACCAAACCCACCGGCCGGCAGACACCCGAGAGGATAGCCGGGGGACCGGATGCTTTTCTCGGATGGAGAGCCAGCGGCGGTGCCCGTGTGAGAGCGGAGAGTCCGGAGCTCCTGCGCCCGGGACACAGCAACACAGACACGGCTGCTCGTGTGTCTTTTAATCGGTGAAATTATCCCCTCCTCTTAGACCCACTGATCCATTGATCCCATTGACTGTTGAGTGGGAGGGTAAACGAAGTGGGGGGAGACACACCGGGACCATGATCCGGACGGAGCTGCACGGGGGTTATCTCTGAAAGGATAGAGCCGCCAAGAAGAAGAAAAGGAGGAAGAAATAACAGAGGAAAAGGTTCCTGATCTTTTCTGCCCGTGCAATATAGGCAATACACTCACTGATCCTGTTAATCAGTTGATCCACTGATTGGTGACTGTTTGCTGGTTGGTTTGTTTTGCGCACTGGAGACATTTTTGGCACCATGATCCGGATTTCCTTGAGAGTTATCTCCGAAGGTTAAGAGAAGAAAAAAAGGAGATTTAAAATAACCGAAAAAGAGAGAGAGAAGATTTTATGTTTGTTTTCTGTTACTAAATCAATTCCTCTGTTGAATCGGTGTCCAGTCTGTGTTGGGAGGAAGAAGAAGAAGGAGGAAAACAAGGGGGTTGTAAAACTATAGACGCGGGAGCGCATCGCATCGGACACGGACATGATCAGGATCTTCCCGGATTTCAGCGTCCAGGTGACGGCTTCGGGAGGCGGAGGACCCGGGGTTGGAGGAGGCGGCGGAGGCGGCGGGATGGTGACGGGACCCCAGGTGGGTCGGCTGCCGGGAGCCACGAACGGGACCCCGCAGAGCGTGCAGGGAATCACCGCCTACCAGCAAAGGTATGCCTGGACCTGCAGGAAAAAAACGACCTGTAGCGTCAAATAGAGTGTGGAAAAAGAGTTTAATCTAAAATGTAGAAAAGTGTGCATAAACACACTTCAGGAAATATTAATATTCCCCTAATAGTTTTCTATAATATCATCCTTAAATCTATTATAGGATAATATCTTCTTCATGGGACACTCTTATGTTCAGATACAGTTGGGCGTCTCTAACTCAGTGGACACTTTTTGCTTTGTTTTTGTTTTTAAATATCTTCTTTTTGAGATATCATGAAGCACAAAATCAGTTGCTATTTAAAATCAAAGTTTTAGAAATCATCCATAACCCTTGTCTGCAGGTACATCATTCTGCGCCATGGATGAGGGTTTTTTATTAGGGGTTATCTGTGGAGGTCCGTGTCTGTGTTGGGATAAATGTATCCAAAAATGTGGCCTTTTTCCTCCAGTTATTTGCTTCTTTTTTAATTGTATCTTTCATACCTAGGAAGGAATTGGCACATGTGGTGACTCTGATGCCACACGGGAGGATTAAATCCAATGTCCACAGTTTGATTTGGGATTATTTGTGTGTTTCAAAGCAAGTTGGACACTCAGAGTGTTTGCCTAAAAGACGTATATATATTTATGGAGATGTGTGTTCGTTCAGCAAAGACCGAGGGATGAAGAGACAGGAATCAGGTTTACGGAGTAAAGTCCAGGTAATTCAGTGGGAAAAGAACAGCATGTGGTTCTGCTAATTCAGTGGAAACACAGGAAATAAGAGGCGTGAGTTATTTCAGTCCAAACAAGAGAAACATTGGGTGTTTTCCAAGTGGTCATGAAGCTGCGGTTTCTTCAGTCCAACCTGTTTTCTAGAAACAATTCACTCCACCCGTCCCCTCCCCACCCCGTTATTTCCTTATTTCCTTATTTCCCCTCCAATCTGAATCTAAATGATTGGCTCTCTGTCCGGCTGCTCAGTAGGGTTGTTTTTTTCTAATCATCTGGAACCGTGGGGGGCTCGAACACACCCCACACACTCTAGCCTTATTACCCTGAAAAAAAGCAGTCCGTATTATGGAGTGTAGCTATGTGTGTGTAAAGTCTAAAAGCTATGGGGAGCAAGCAGGACATAAATCACAGCCGGGGCCTGGGAGCGTCTCAGCCCTCTAAAGCTACAAATACGGGGAGAATAAGGGCCGTATTGTTATTTAAAGCAGGGCTTCTGGGCACACATGAGACCCCAGACCCCCCTCCCCCTTTTTGGGGTACGGACCTTATGTTTGTGTCCATATGTGGGAGGCAAAGGGATTACAGCAGTGGTTTGACACGTTCTCTGATTATTTCTCCTGACGTGAAACCTGCTGGAATTTCACTACGTCGTCGACATCGACAGCTGCATGGGGGGGACCCGTCACAACTCCCTCGAGGGCCCCTTTTGAAGCTCCCAAACCCAGATTGAGAACAAACGCAGGCCCTAAACAATCTCCTTTTTAAACTTGAACTTCACCAAGAAAGGTTTTGATTGTTGGTGTCCGGATTTCAAATGGCCAACAGAGGCTCGTTTCCAAACTCGGATGTCAGAAATCAGAAGAGGGATTTTATTGCCACAATAAGTTACACTTGTGTGGAATTTGCCTAGTTGAATGGTGCATACATAAACAAACAAACAAACCTATTAAACATTGGTATGAAATGAACAATAAGTACAGAAACAGGTATATATATATATATATATATATATATATATATATATATATATATATATATATATATATATATATATATATATATATATATATATATATACAAATTAACTGTTGCATAAGGCAAAAAAAAAGAGTCTGAATGGGTTGAGTGCAGAATGTGCAAATACTATGTAATATGTGCATGGGCAGATGTATAGTCCATGATGAAGGTTAATGCAAAGTGTAGTGACTAGTGGAGGAGGAGGGGGGGTCTGGTTAAGTGTCAGTGATAGTGACAGTGGGGGGGACAGTGGGGCCTTCTTGGTAAGCCTGACTGCAGACATCCAAACGGGACGCTTTAAAAGAATATTCTGCGTCTTTGGATCCTGCGTCTCCGTCGGGCCCGTCATCTAGCTGCCCCCTTCTTCCCTCCCTCTATAAATAATGTCTCCCCCAACAAACAGCTGGGAGCTAATATGTTTATATATTACGCTCCATTATCCACGTCGCCTCCGTTTGACTGCTCTCAGTAAGCACAGCTGAGACGGAGCACCAAACGGAGGACACCCGACACTCACAGAGGTTAAAAACACAACGTTGGACGTCTCGGTCCAGATATGCACAGTCGCAGCAACAAATGGCTTCAGTGCGTTGATAAAAAATCCTAAAACATCTCCAGGTTTGCAAAATGAGAATGGCTTTGTCTCTTTGTGTCAGTACACCCTGAGGAAGGCTGTATTTTGAATGTCTTTCCCTTGTTAATCAAAGGCCTTTTATCACTTTTTGTAACCTACCTCGCAGTGCCTGGGCACATTATGACTTTATTAGTCATGATTCTTCCTCCTTTTCGTGATCTGCAGGTTTTTATTTGTTTTTTATCCCCAAATTCCATCAAAGGTGGAGAAAAACCCAGCGGTTTGAGTAAATGACGTCAGCAGTTTAGACGTCTGCAGGGGGGTCAAACCTGTCCTCTCTCAGGTTTTTGGACTGGCACTTTTGGTCTTTGCTTTTTGACTATTACTGAGCGTATTTTCACACACAGACGGATACGTCTGCAGCCAGGGAGGCTGCAAAAACCAACCTCAGTTCATCGAATGCTCTCTTTTGATATGATCATTCGTGTTTGGCTGGTTTTGTCTTGAACTTTATTGCCTTTAATGCACAATAACAGGCAGTCAAACATCGCAGAAGAAAAAAATGATCTCGACATTGGGCATTCTGCATGGGGGAATGACGAGACAAAGTCAAAATAGATTGAATAGTGATACTGATAAATGGAATAAAAATTAATTTTTACAGGTACAGGGATCCCAACCAATGCAGTCAACAACTGGAGCCCATTTTCTTATTAAAAAAATAGGCACTTTTAGCTGGGCTGTCATGTTTTCCATCTTGTAGACATGCTTTACTTTCTGTCGCCATCAAGCAGCCGTTTGTGGGTTAGACTTCATCCAGTAAATAGTCCATCATTTTTCTTGCAATCAACTAAAACATGCAGCATGTAACACTTATATGGAACAACGTTTAATGAAATCTACAGTGAGTACATGTGGAAGGTCCATGGCAAACAATACAACTAGGGCTGCACAACATATCGGCTTTTCTTATTGTCATCGCAATATCAACTGGTGCAGTAAACGCATCAGGAAAGGCTGCGACACATCGTGATTGACGCCATTTTTTTGTGTTAGTTGAAAGAGAATATTGGCAGAAAACTGCACTGGAAAACCTGATTGACTGGTACCTTTGAAAATCTACTAGCCATGTTGGGGGGTGATTAAAGTTAATTTACTGCCCTGATACTCTCTATACGATATATTCACCGTTATCGCGATATTCACCATTATTGCGATATTCACCGTTATCGCGTAGTTTCCTCGTATCGTCCAGCACTAAATGCAAAAAAATAAATTCCCAGTTAATCCTTGATGTTGGTTGTAATTTAATTGGTTGTAATTTTAAATGGTTGTATTTTGGTGCAGTCTCAGAATAGGCGTATAACCGACCATACCACAGTTCCTATTTATCTGTTTTTACAGTGAAAATGTGTCTGAATTTCTGCTGTAAATCGCTGCATCATCTGTCAAAGCGTTGAACATAATGAGGCAAAAGCACATGTTAACGCCTGTTCTGAATACATAATCAGCATCAGAAAAAAAGGTTTATTGCAAAGTTATAAGGAATTTGCCTAGGTGGATGGTGCATACATAAACCAACAAACATATGGAAGGAAAATATGCGATAATGTTGAATATCGCGATAATGGTGTCATTTGCGATGACAGATATTAAACTCTGTACTCAGTTCTGCTGCTTTCAGTATTCTGCTAAAATACAACAAACTGCTTGTCGAATTTAAAACAAATGAAAGGAAATCTTTTCCAACTTTATTTTATTGAACACATTGAACATTCAATTGAATGTAAAAGGCGCCACTAAAAAAGAATGACATTACATTTTAATCCAGTGTAGCGTCAGCCTTTCAACATACAACATTCACACAACATTCACTAACACAAAAAAATCTCTGAGTGTCTTTGGCGATGTGTCGCAGCCTTTGGCGATGTTTACGATAAAAAAACGATATATTGTTCAGCCCTACTCCAAAATAGCTGTTTAACATAACAAAAAGAAGCAAAGAAAGAGGCTGAATGGCTGCAGAATGTGTAAAAAAATAAATTAAATAAAAATATATAAAAAAAATAGTATGTGCCATGAACTGCATGTACGTCGATGCACATTTGGCAGACGCCGATCGCAGACTGGAGGTCACGGTTGCCCTCTCGTCTTTATTCTCCGCCACAGCAGCGCCTGTAACCCCCGTGTTTGTGTGGAGAATACCCAGCATGCCTCTGACCTTGACAGGTCATTGGTAGAGAGAGGGAGGCTTTTCAGCTTCCAGCGCTGCAGCCCGGGGGTTAATCACACCGCACAGCCATTAGCTTACAATGAATTATACATTTAAGAAATAAAGGAGGAATTTAAATGAATGTCGAGAGGGAGAGAGAGAGATAAAGAGAGAGAGGGAGAGAGAGGGAGAGAGAGAGGGAGAGAGAGAGAGAGAGAAATTATAGAATAAAAGAAGCAGACGGTATAGTTTCTGTTGGAGGATAATGAGCCATCGCTGACGTGCAAACATCACAGCCTGGAGGGAAATGTATTTTAGTGGCTGGAACATATAAAAAAGTGAGCATAGGATGATCTGATTTTTTTTTTTACAGATCATATGAGAAGTTCTGTTCATATTCAGAGGCTCGAGCATCCCTTTGTGCAGATGTAAACGCCAAAGCATGACTCTTCAAATATTCAGAAGAAAAAAAAGAATGCAGCAGCACAACAAGTTAGTTACTGATTTGGGAGTTTGAGTTGAGACATTTGCTGTGATGTGTTTATTATGACATTGAAGGAGGGAGTGTGTGTGTGTGTGTGTGTGTGTGTGTGTGGATCTGATTTACAGGGCAACCATCCAAACAAATCACCCATCACCCCTTGCGCACGCTGTGTGGTGTTTTGTGGGAGGGTTAAAAATTGGATAATAACCCCGCGGTGCAACCTGTAATACAGGAAAAGAGAAGGGAGAATTAAATAAATAAAAATAAAACACACACACACACACACACACACACACACACACACACACACACACACACACACACACACACACACACACACACACACACACACACACACACACACACACACACACACACACAGGCTCCAACTGCAACTGAGTGGCGTTGTTGCGCCGGGGCTGGACAAAATACCGGAGATGTGTGGTGTCCTTTTTTTCAGACAGCAGCCAGAGGAGGGAAAAATGCTCCGAAAAAGCACAGCCACTTTATCCGCCTAGCGACGCTCCGCAGCGGGGATGTTAACGCGGATAGGCGCTGCAGCGGCGGCGAGAATGTAAAGATTTTAGTTTTTTTATTTTTCTCCTCCGGAGCGCATACATGGAATTCTTCTGTAGTGCCAAAAAACCCGAATTTGTGCGTGTGTGAAGAGAAATAAGAGACCGAGAGAGCGGGATCTGAGAGGCATCCAACCCCAGGGTCCCCCTCACTTCACTCGGCATGCCTCTGCTGCTGCAGCCCGGTCCTTGCCTTCGCCTCCGCCGCCCGTTGTCTCCACGTTAAGAGACAAGCACGAAACTCACGCACGCACCCAAACACACATTCACACATACAGTCACACGTTCAGTTCACACACACGGACATGGCTTTGTCTTAACACACCGAGCATGACGCATTGCTGTCAGGGTGCAGCGCACCGCCGCGGCTCGGCGTCCACGTCAGTCTGACGAGAGAGAGAGAGAGAGAGAGAGAGAGAGGGAGAGAGAGAGAGAGAGAGAGAGAGAGAGAGAGAGAGAGAGAGAGAGAGAGAGAGAGAGAGAGAGAAAAGAGAGACAACAACAGAAAGTAAGAAATCAAATAATTGTTGCAGGAAGATGGCGCCCACCAAGCCGAGCATCCAGCAGGACCCGACGCGGAGAGAACGGTAACGGGGCTCGGGATTTTATTTTCTTCCTGCACACAAACACACGCACACACGCACACACGCACACACACACACACACACACACACACACACACACACACACACACACATCGGCATGTTTACAGCCGCACACAAGCGGGGCTGAACCGGCGGGTTACCGGCTGTTCCTCGTCGCTTTGCGTTTCATTCTGAGCCTGAAGGTGTCAGGAGGAACGCTGTTATACCCTTCCCAAAGGAGAGTCGAGGTGTGCGTGCCCCGCGTGCGCGCCTGTGTGTGTGTGTATGTGTGTGTGGCTGGGTAACAGGTCGGTTGGCTGACTGTTCGGGAAAACAGAGGACTCTTTGCTTTGCCTGGTGTGCTGTGTCGCCTTCCCTCACCCATGATGTGTGTTTAGCCTACCTTAGCGTGCACGTGCGCGCGTGCACGTTAGGTTTGGGGGAGCCATGCAATGTGTGTTGAGGCTCCAAGCAGGAAAGCAAGCAAGCAAGAAAAAGAGGTGTGTGTGTGAGCGTCGAGGAAAACATGTGCATCCATCGATGACAAACGTTGGTGTGTGTGAGTGTGTGGACAGCACTACTACTGCCGTGGGTGTGTGTGTGTGCGTGCGTGGGTGTGTGTGTGTCAGAGGAATTAACAGGAAGTTTGAATGTGGAGGGATGTGCACGTGTTTACTTGTGCAGGTCAAACTGAGCAGACATGACCTTAAAGCTGGTTCACTGGCTCTGATTATTAAGGTGGAATTAAGGTGGAAATGTGATTTTTTTATATATATGTAAACATGGTTCTGATCCACAAGTGGATTTGTATTGCTGAAATGTAGGCTACTCATCACGGAGCTGATCTTTTCAGTGTGGCCCATTTTGGACAGTGTCCTCTGGATAGGAATGTCTCTGTCTATTCTATTCAGTCAATGTGTGGCCTTTTACTGTCAGAAACGCTTAAAATGCTAACTTTAGTTGTATACTTCTTTTGAAAATGGTCTATTCTACATATAGGACATATGTTGGACATATTGGACATCATTTCCTAAAGTAGTCTATTGTTTTCACCTGTTGATTGAGAGATGACAATCCCATAACATTTCTTTCTATTCTTTTCAATTCAGTTTTATCTTCTTTTATTTTATTCAACCCATGTTGCACATTGGACATTGTTTTCCTGGAGGTTCTTTTCTATGTGACATATGGTGTCATTTTCTCTAGAGGAACTTGCATAATGTCATGAGTTGACGTGGGAATAATGACAAGCAATGAAATGTAACTATGTGCCTACTCTTTTCTATTTTATTAGTGGTCAGGTCAATTGTCTATTGCATTCTATTCTGGCAGACCTTATTGGACTACATGTTTCTGTTACCTGTTGATGTAAACCATTGTGTAGTCTACGTATACTAGGTATACACAGTTTTCCCACTAGGAAAGGTCAAGGATTTTGGTATACCCACTTACAACAGTGCAAGGATAACGATACTTATTTTCAGATCTAATGGAAGTTTAGTCTTGCTCTTTGAGTATT
The DNA here is from genome assembly GCA_023631565.1 of Gymnocephalus cernua. NCBI lineage: Eukaryota > Metazoa > Chordata > Actinopteri > Perciformes > Percidae > Gymnocephalus > Gymnocephalus cernua. Next base: position 28,524,845 of record CM042444.1, read on the forward strand.
ATTCATTTAGAATGTGCTGTAGGTTTTCCAATGTTTAGACACAGATATGATGATAATGTGAAATTTGCATTTTTTTTTCCATTGAGAAACATAACATTTTCTTGAGGGAGGACCCCTAAACCCCCCTGCCAAAATACGTGCACCTTAAGCCCAGTTCAGACCAAAGATTCGCAACGAGATGTTTTAGAACGTCGCAGAGAAAAGTTTCAGTGGACTCAAACCAGCTGGTGGTGTCGCTGCAACTCAGCTGGTCGAGTCTCCCGAGGCTGGTTTTAGAACGTAAGAGATGTCTCCTGTGTCAACAGCCAATAGAGAAGTCAGCTGGTTGAGTCTCCAGAGACTGGTTTTAGAACGTAAGAGACGTTTCCTGTTTTAACAGCCAATAGAGGAGTCAGCTGGTCGAGTCTCCAGAGGCTGGTTTTAGAACGTAAGAGACGTCTCCTGTTTCAACAGCCAATAGAGAAGTCAGCTGGTCGAGTCTCCAGAGGCTGGTTTTAGAATGTAAGAGACGTCTCCTGTTTCAACAGCCAATAGAGGAGTCAGCTGGTCGAGTCTCCAGAGGCTGGTTTTAGAACGTAAGAGACGTCTCCTGTTTCAACAGCCAATAGAGGAGTCAGCTGGTCGAGTCTCCAGAGGCTGGTTTTAGAACGTAAGAGATGTCTCCTGTTTCAACAGCCAATAGAGAAGTCAGCTGGTGGAGTCTCCAGAGGCTGGTTTTAGAACGTAAGAGATGTCTCCTGTTTCAACAGCCAATAGAGAAGTCAGCTGGTGGAGTCTCCAGAGGCTGGTTTTAGAACGTAAGATATGTCTCCTGTTTCAACAGCCAATAGAGGAGTCAGCTGGTCGAGTCTCCAGAGGCTGGTTTTAGAACGTAAGAGATGTCTCCTGTTTCAACAGCCAATAGAGAAGTCAGCTGGTGGAGTCTCCAGAGGCTGGTTTTAGAACGTAAGAGATGTCTCCTGTTTCAACAGCCAATAGAGGAGTCAGCTGGTCGAGTCTCCAGAGGCTGGTTTTAGAACGTAAGAGACGTTTCCTGTTTCAACAGCCAATAGAGAAGTCAGCTGGTCGAGTCTCCAGAGGCTGGTTTTAGAATGTAAGAGACGTCTCCTGTTTCAACAGCCAATAGAGGAGTCAGCTGGTCGAGTCTCCAGAGGCTGGTTTTAGAACGTAAGAGACGTCTCCTGTTTCAACAGCCAATAGAGGAGTCAGCTGGTCGAGTCTCCAGAGGCTGGTTTTAGAACGTAAGAGATGTCTCCTGTTTCAACAGCCAATAGAGAAGTCAGCTGGTGGAGTCTCCAGAGGCTGGTTTTAGAACGTAAGAGACGTCTCCTGTTTCAACAGCCAATAGAGAAGTCAGCTGGTCGAGTCTCCAGATTCTGGTTTTAGAACGTAAGAGACGTCTCCTGTTTCAACAGTCAATAGAGAAGTCAGCTGGTCGAGTCTCCAGAGACTGGTTTTAGAACGTAAGAGATGTCTCCTGTTTCAACAGCCAATAGAGGAGTCAGCTGGTCGAGTCTCCAGAGGCTGGTTTTAGAACGTAAGAGCCATCTCCTGTTTCAACAGCCAATAGAGAAGTCAGCTGGTCGAGTCTCCAGAGGCTGGTTTTAGAATGTAAAAGATGTCTCCTGTTTCAACAGCCAATAGAGAAGTCAGTTGGTTGAGTCTCCAGAGACTGGTTTTAGAACGAAAGAGATGTCTCCTGTTTCAACAGCCAATAGAGAAGTCAGCTGGTCGCGTCTCCAGAGGCTGGTTTTAGAATGTAAAAGATGTCTCCTGTTTCAACAGCCAATAGAGAAGTCAGCTGATGAAGCTAGCTATAAATTAAAGAAATAAAAGGATCCATAATCCATTTACAGTACATAATCCGTTACAAACAGCTGGTCGAAATGGCAGAGTTTTAGACGGCGCCTCAATGACTGCCCGAAAGCACGGTAACGTTATACGATCAAGCGAGATAGAGAGATTGAAGAGAGAGAGCCTTTACATTTTGCCCATGATAACAACCCCATTCTGTCTTTAATTGTTGAGGGACATTGTCTGTCAGAAGCAGTTTGCTTTGAAGGGATTTGACTTGTTCTTTTGGATTTTGGGCGACAACATGAGTCTTTTCCCCTCTGTGTAACCTCTGCTCCAACATCTGTTGTTATGGAGAAAAAGGTGCAGAGATAATTTAGTTCCAGCTCGCTGAGGTCGTCTCCGTGCTCGAGCGGCCCCTCGTTGGCTCGCCGTTTTATTTCAGTCAGACGTCCTCCTGTTTAACAACACGACATCTGCTCGGACGGAACAGCAGCCGACAGGAGTGTAAATGCTGTATAGACGGGAACATTTGGCATATATATTATATATATATATATATATATATATATATATATATATATATATATATATATAATATTGTGGAAACTGTTGTATGTATGAAGCTTGATTTGTTTTCTGTTTTATGCTGCATCTTTGCCATGGTGTTTCTGCAGGCCTGTAATCATTTGAAAGGACTCAGGTGTGTGTGTGTGTGTGTGTGTGTGTGTGTGTGTGTGTGTGTGTGTGTGTGTGTGTGTGTGTGTGTGTGTAAATAGTGAAACTAATCAGACAGCAGCTGTGATGGTGTTTCAGTGACTTTCACACTTCAGCTGCAGAGATTTCTGACTGAAATCTGATTTCATTTCTAGGGCTGCCCCTTCTTAGTAAATAAGTCAACTAATCGGTCAGTCGGTAGTTTTGGTCTTAGTCGACAAAGATTTCTTAAAATTTCTTAAGATTTCTTCTCGATGCTGAATGACTTATTCCCTAGAGACGCTTGAGCACATCTCTTGTAAATGCAAGACTTAAAGTGGTACTTTTGCATGATTCTTTGTGGAGAAACTCAGTTTTACAGATCAGTTGAGTGTGGGCTGACTAAGAATTTCTTCAACCAAGAACAGCCCTATTAATTTCCCATCTGCATCTCAACCACAACATGCGGCTAAATCAGAAAGGAGTTTATTGCCACAGTACTTACTGGAATTTGCCCTGGTGAAGATGACATGTTAGCATCTGAACCCTCTGATTTTTAGTTTTTCTTGATAGTTGTTTGGACTTTGCCCGTCAGTCTGAGCAGTGCTGGCATGAAGTAGAACGAGACGAAACAGAAAAATGGATGCTTATCTTCAGCTAAAGCATAACTGTAAGAAGCCGTGTTACTTGAGATCGGTCTTGATCTTAAGACTTTTTGAAGGTCTCGGAATTGACTTGGCCTGGTCTCGGTCTCAGATAAATAGGACATTTTATTTCAAGACGGGTCAAGACCACAACTGCCTTTTGATTATTTTATCATGCTACACTTATGGCAATAAAGGAGGTGAATGAAAAAGATTCTTAGTTTGTTTTCTGTGGGTGTTTTTTTCTGGGAATGTGGATCTTTCAGATCAGTTTGAAGGGTGACTATGATTAACTTTTCCCACGTTTTATCGTGTCACGCAGTGTGGGACTCGCACTGGTCTGGTGCTCTGGTCTTGGACTCGTCCACAAAAGACTTCAGGCTCGACTCGAGATGCGGGACTCACGAACACTCTTCATTTTTAGGAAAAATCTCATGAATGTTATTGCACTACCTGCATAACCTATAACCTACCTACATAACACGTAATACGTAACATATATCCGTCGACGGCACCGGCATCTGCTGCGCCTTTCATCAGAAGCTTTGGCTATATAAACTTTAGACAACAAGGCCCAAACAGAAGAAGCGCTGAATGCAAAATATGTGGACTCTAGTTCAGAGATTTTTTTTGTTTTGATTTCTTTATTTAATAGGGACACCGCATAACAACATGAGCACAGATTCCCAACATGTCAGTGTGCCAGTTTTAGCCATGCAGGCTATTTTTTATCTAACAGGTTGATGGCTTAAAAAAAGAAAACATCAGATAAGCTACAACACATAAGCATAAAACAAGAACACATAAGCATAGAAAAGTCAAATGACAAGTCACATGACATCGGGCAGGTTGATGGCATGAGAAAAACATAACACAAGTAGTGTATAGACACAGGTAAAAGTGCATAGACACACGTTAGCATTGAAGCACAGCCAGAAGCACCAAGCACATACACTATAGCGACAAAGACGAACACATTATTCTGGGTTATGGCAGCATATTTGTGACTTGACTTGGATCAGGGTTTCCCCCAGTGTTTTGCAAGCCTGGTAGTCCCCCCCCCCCCCCCCCCCCCCCCCCCCCCCCCACCAGTCATAAGCCACTGGGAATTATTTTTTAAATGTATTTTAAGATGTTTTTTTAAAACTACAGTTACAGTGGGGCGGCTTGGTTTGAAACTCAGACATAGTCATATTTTCAAATCTCCAGTTAGCTTTTAGCACTGACTTAATGTACGGCCCTATGGAGTCTATTTAAATTTTCTATTTTGCGATTCCGTCCATGATTCTGTTGTCACAGAAACTATTGGGCTCTACATTAATGCTGACATCAGTCTGACTGGCCCCAACCGGAACCTCGTTGGAAAAAAAGACACTTGAACCCTGTGGACTCTAGCCCAGAGACTTGTTGGCATCTCTGGCCTTATGCAGACGAGTGCAATACAGAGCTGAGTGTGACTGCAGTCAGAGGTATCAGGTCGGTGCTAAGCAGCAGATTAACAGCCGGCGTTTTGCATATATGTGCTGTAAGAGAGCAAAGAGCAGGCGGAGGGTCACGGGTCAAATGTATAGAGCTGGAATTACACTTCACTGCTGTCCAGCCTTCACTTTCACTGATTCTGCTACAAAGAGCTTTTATCCTTTTTTAATTTGTCCAGTGCCGAGGAGGCAGGAAGCTGCGACCTGACGGCAGGAAGTTGGATTCGTGAGCGTGAGACTTATTATCTGATATTGCCTCGGCCTTTCTGCTCACCTGCTGAAGGCGTAAGTCTTTCACAGACAATCTGGGGATTATACAGCTCACGCTAGGGCTGGGTCTCCTTCGAAAAATGTACCAATACCAATACAGTGGCTTTACCGATTCTGATACCGGTTTCCTGAACGCTACTTTTTTCCATACCAATACCAATTTTAAAAAATCCATTTTAACAAAAGGATCACACATTACGGTACAAATCTTTTTATTTATGTTTCAGCTCCTACTACGTGAGCTGCCTCTGTGTGTGACAGAGTTTTTCCTGCGTGTCTTTACAACGTGTAATGTTAGACAGCCAATCACAGACGTTATTAGATCTTGGTAGAAGCACGCTGTGTGCTTATTGGCTCACTGACGCTGATGAGATTTACTCCTTAGGTATTGAAATTTGGTATTGAATGTTGAGGCATTTTTGTATATGATGGAGGGAATTCGGTCGGTGCCCAAAAAGTATTGAATTCGGTATCCAGCCCTAGCTCACGCAGACGATGAAAGCCAGGTTCTGTCTCTCTCTGACTCTCACTCCCAATTTGTAAAATACTGACGCTTGGGCAGTGTCTCTCAGCATCAGATAGGACACAAAAATCCCCCTTTAGCGTCTGTATGGAACGCACCTCGGCGCTGTAAGATGACGTAGTATTGAGAGAGAACAGTAGAGAGTAGTATGAAAGACCGAAAATTCTCGTAAAGAGGTTGTTTGGGGTGGTGGATGGGTCAAACAACACAGGACTTTCACCCAGGAGACCGGGATTTGTATCCCGTGTCCATTGTCCCGTGTGTCACTGAAACGTACATTTTGTAACCCCACCCACCATCTTTTCCTAAACCTAACTGTCCCGTTCTCGTGCCACGTGTCAGTTAAACGTACGTCCCGACCCAGAGCGTCAAAATGTGACACCAAGAAGCCCAACCAAGACCGTCTAAATATGACGCTAAAGGAGACTTTTTGCGTCAATAACAAACACCAAAGGCACCTGACCAAGCGTCCCTTTCTGACGTGCTGGGAGTGAAAACGCGTTGGTTTCTCTGAGCACTTTTTTTATTTTTTTTATTTTTCATTTTTTTATTTCATTCATTTAAAAAAAAAATGCAACAACAGCATTTAACATGAATGAAAAGGAGCAGAAAGAAGTAAAAAACTTATAATGTCTGCCCCCGATCAACACAAATCATTTGCATTTCCAGTTCCTTTACATAGTCACATGCAGCAGTCTATTTTTCTAGAACCTCAAAACACAAAATACATCAAATCAAGTTGATCTGCTACTCCGCAGTATTATATTTCTGCAACATTGATAATTTAACAGACTTCTTAAACATATATTTTAATTTTACAATCAAGACTGTTCCACAAATTGACACCTTTGATTGTGACACATTTTTCCTTTAAAGCTGATAGGAACCTAGGTTTTGTAAAAACCTCAGTACCTTTTAGGTCATATGTGCTTTTCCTCTTGGCAAATCTGTTTTGCAAATTATTCGGTAAACATTCCAAATGAGCTTTATACATGGTTTTTAGAAGGTTATAATTTACCAAATCATTACATTTAAGTGTTTTTAGTTGTATGAATAAATGATTAGTTGGATCTCTGTATCCACTTCCACTGGTAACTCTAATAGCTCTTTTCTGTAAAAATAAAATAGGATTAATATATGTTTTGCAAGCACTTCCCCACACTTCAATGCAATAGGTCAGGTCACTTCCTGACGGAGATGAGGCTGCGACGCTCATGCTGTATTCATGCAGAAACTGATTTAGTGCATAGTTTTAGGGGGGGCTTATATTTGTAGTTTGAAAAATGAAAAAAAGGAATGGCGGCCCAGTGGGACAACATGGTTGGAGATGCCTATCACCTGTTGTATTTAGCGCTTTCAAAAAATGAATCGATTAGTTGTCAACTAATAAATGAATCATCAACTATTTTGATAGTCGATTAATCTGAGTCATTTTTTATGAAAATAAAGTAAAATTTGTTAAATGTGAATATGTTGTAGTTTCTTCTCTACTCTGTGACAGTAAACTGAAGATCTTTGAGTTGTGGATAAAACAAGACATTTGAGGACGTCATCTTGGGCTTTTTGGGAAACACTTTTGACCATTTAAGAGACCAAAACAACTAATCCATTCATCGACAATGAAAATAATCGAAGTGACTGACTGATATTTTGCTCCAAAGTTCCTCCGTAGGCTTTTAGACGGGAGCGTGCCTATGTTACCACAGCCCTATGTTCCCACATTTCTAAGATTTTTTTCAAAATTAGGCCCTATGTTCCCACATTTACTTTTTCATAAATTTGTATCAGATTTTATCCCCCTTTCTCCCAATTTGGTAGTGGTAATTACACCCAACCTATTATCCAGTAGCAATGGACTAGAGATGGGATGTAACCTTAACCCTAACATAGGGCCTAATTTTAAGAAAAATCTTGAAATGTGGGAACATAGGCCTGTGGGAACATAGGCCTGTGGGAACATAGGCCTGTGGGAACATAGGGCTGTGGGAACATAGGCCTGTGGAAACATAGGGCTGTGGGAACATAGGCCTGTGGGAACATTGGCCTGTGGGAACATTGGCCTGTGGGAACATAGGGCTGTGGGAACATAGGCCTGTGGGAACATTGGCCTGTGGGAACACTGGCCTGTGGGAACATAGGCCTGTGGAAACATAGGCCTGTGGGAACATAGGCCTGTGGGAACATAGGGCTGTGGGAACATAGGCCTGTGGAAACATAGGGCTGTGGGAACATAGGCCTGTGGGAACATTGGCCTTTGGGAACATTGGCCTGTGGGAACATAGGGCTGTGGGAACATAGGGCTGTGGGACCATTGACTGTTGGAACATAGGGCTGTGGGACCATTGACTGTTGGAACATAGGGCTGTGGGAACATAGGGCTGTGGGACCATTGACTGTTGGAACATAGGGCTGTGGGACCATTGACTGTTGGAACATAGGGCTGACCCCCTTTTAGACCGCAATAAAGGAGACAAAAAACTATGTCCTGGCTTTGTAACATCAAATCTTCTAGATTCCAGATGGATGATTGATTGTAAAACCCTGTGCTGTTGCCCAAAACACCAAACCAGCGCAGTTTGTTTGGCACAAAAGTTAAACCAGTTGTTTTATGGCGGAAATAGCAATTCCCATCCTGACTGCTGCATGTTATCAGCTTATCATCAAACCGCATTCTTGTGTCTGTTCCTGTGCAGATTATCTGAGCTGTACATCAGGCAACACATGAAATAACCACACTGGTTGTTTTTAAATGTTTTATTCTGTATAGTTTTAAATCATCAACAGAGTTTATTATAAAATAGTGAAAAATGTCCAATCACAAGAGTCTTCGAATAAGTTTTTTATTTTGTTAAACCAACAGAACAAAACCCAAAGATATTCTATTTCTAATCAAATAAAACCTGCAAATCCTCACAATGGAGAAGCTGAACCAGTAAATATTTCAAAGTAAATCCATACTGCAGTACCTTGAAGGCAACTTCTGGTTTTTTACTACATTTCAGAAAGAAATGGAGCTTGAAAGGTAATCCATTTCCATGAATGTTTAACCTTTTTCTTGTGTCAAAGATGCGCGGTCGAGAGCAGGAACTGTTTGGAAATGTCTCCTCGTTTGTGCATCCAAAACATGACTAGTCATCTGCTTCGAAGCGTGCAGTCATGTGCTGCTGCTTCTTTATTTAGACCGATCTGAAGTGACCCATGTCAGCAGTTTATTCTGCCTCTACGCTTCTGTAAGGTCTTTTTTACTACTATGGAACCACTATGGAACCGGTTCCTACGCAACCGGTAGGAATCGGACCGGATTAGAATGCAAATTTTGGTTCGAGTGAAATATTTTCCCTCTGTCGCTCCGAAACGGACGTAAAAATATCACACTTTCTCTGTAGTCTACCGTTAGCTAGCTACCGTAAATGTAGGCTACTTTTAAAATGCCATATTTTCCTTCTGGGCTCACCAAAACGGACGTAAAAGCATATTAACCATTCACTGCACGTGATCGCTAGTAAACATATTACAGCTTTTCAAGAATCGGTTTAGGAATCAGAATTGTTTGCACTGTGGAGAAAACCTTCTGGCTGCTCCACACATGCGTTGCAGGATAGGAGGACAAAAACGCTCTGGGTTGTTTGCATTTCTTTAAACCAGTCGTCTTGGGCGGCAGTGACGGTGGCTCTGCAAAATAGTCTCTGGAAGGAATTTGTTTTGGTGGAACATTTGCACCCCGCAAAAGAGAACTCCTCATACAATATTAAATTAAGTTAACTGGGTTGAATGCAGCCAAAACACAGGTTTAAACGCAGCCCAAACATGGTTTGAACCCCCCTAAAAAGGGTCTAAAATCGGCTATGGCTGTTGTGTTTCTGCAGCAGCCTCTCAAATCTCAGGAGTGTCCTTGAATGGACCATCAAGAAGAGTCTCCCGCTTGTAACTGCACCACGTGAGAGAGGGGGGAAAAAGGTGATTACATCTTTTATTGGGATGAATTAGCTTTCTGCAGCAGGTTTTCTTACCTTTTTCTCTGCGAGCTGTTTTTCGTAGAAAAAAGAACCGAAAGCAACGGCCGCCTGGTAAAGGAAGGAAATCAATCTGAAAACATGACGGTTTGTTTAGGCAATAAAGCGTACAAATTTGTAGGCAATCCATCTATTAATTTCTCCCCTCGTCCATTCATCGTCTCCTCCCCTCCAACGCTCCATTCTCCCTCCAGTTATACCTCCTGCCTCCATCCCTCCATCCATCTCTCCATCCATCTGCTCCCCTCCCCCCTCCCTCCAGCAGTGTGTATTTCTGCTAACGGCTGTCAGGTGGCGACGGCGTTTTGGCTGAGCTGCTGTTTGTGGATCTATTTCTGGGGGCATTTCAGCAGCGATAGGCATCTGGAGGAGACCAAATTAATTTTCCAGGTAGAGAGCGAGAGAGAGGGAGTGGGGGTAGAAGGAAGAGGAGGAGGGGGGACAGACTTCGTAGCTGACTGCACAAGTGCTCCCACTATCAGTACACTACAGCGGCTCTGGAGAGGGAGATGATGGATAGATGGAGAGGAGGACGGGACGAGAGAGCCAGGCTGAGACTGGGGGAAAGAAAATCAGGGGGGACAAAAACAGGGTGGACATTAAAAACAGAAAGGAAGAGAAATGACATGCTGTGTGGACTAGCCAGACCCTCCTCCAGCACTGTGGAGGAAGGTCTGGCAATGCGAGACTACTTAGAATGCAATGTAGTACTAGAGATCGGTCTTGGTCTCAAGACCACTTTTTGAAGGTCTAGGATGAAGAGGACTCGGGATTTTATTTCAATACTGGTCAAAACTAGCCTGACAAGACAGACCCACATCAAGATGTTGGGTCTGGGAACTCACCATTGGCAGGGCTCAGTCCGAGGAGTGGGATAGACGGTTGTCTTTCAACCTAGATTTCTAGGCTAGGTCAAAACCACAACTGTAGGGATATCACTAAGTTACCTGTGCATTGTTTAATTTTATGTGTTTGCATCATTACTGGGATTGGATGTAAAACATCCTGCTTCAAATGCCACCAATAACTTGGCACATTTCTAACTCGAAATTTGTTACTGTGGACCCCCTCACACTGCCCCCCATGCACATGCACTGCCGAGAAAGTGAATGCGGGAGACAGGAGAGGAATCTCTGGCTGTCTGGCTCTGGTCTGGTCTGGTCTTGGTCTCGACTCGGTCTCGCCCTGCCTTGGTCTCAACCCCTCAAAGTCTCTGTCTCAATACACTCTGGTCTTGGTGATGACTTGGTCTCGGTTTAGGTGGTCTTGACTCCAAGACTGGTCACCTGGTATTTTCCTTCAACTTACACAAACATCTCTGAGTGGCTTTCGCGCTACGTTGCAGCTTTTTGCGATGTGTTTATTGCACCAGTTGATATTGTGATAACGATAAGACAAAGATATGACAGCCCTAGTAGGCATTCATAATGATTATTATACATGCAGTATAATAGTTTAAAAAGGGGTAGGATTAACTTGGAATTACATGAAATGTCACACACAGATCATTAAGATTTTCCCAGAGGTCAGGCTAAGGAAGGTGAACAGGAATAAATGTCGAACATAAAACATGACTGAGCTGAAGGGAAAGGAAAGGGATCCGTGAAAAGGAGAGATGGTGTAGAGACAGCGAACGACGGGATGGGATGGAGGAATCACTCCTCGACCTGATTGGCTCTCGCCAGGGGACGACTGTTGAATCAACCCCCCCCGCAGGCGGCATAAGAGCCTCTTAAAGCCTGCAGGAGGGCTTGGTTGGCTGTCCCAGAGGAGGCAGGCGGGTGGGCACACCTGTGTGTGTGTGTGTGTGTGTGTGTGTGTGTGTGTGTGTGTGTGTCTCATATCAAAGCGAATAATAACCCATCCAAACTTGACATAATATACAACCTCATGAACAATACAGTTAGTACACAATACAATCACCTCGGTACACATTTCTTGTACTACAACAAATTCAGACCTTGAATTTGAAGTATTTTTATTCGTACATAAAGCACACATTTCCAAGCGAATGTATTACAGATTTGTTATATTCCGGATTATCTGACATTCATGTGTTTTGTGGGTCGAATGCACCTGACTTTGTCTCATGTTGGAATCTGTCCTCTGCTGAATAAAGTAGGAAACAGGTCGAAAGAAAGAGGAGGACAGATTAAGAGAAGAAAGAAAAAAAGGAAAAGTGTGAGAGAGAGGCTGGCCTGTGGTGGTGGTGGTGGTAGTGTTGGCGAACTTTCAGAAACAACAGAACCACAAAGCACAAAGTTGGCTTTGTCTCCAAAACACCTCCCTCCCTCCCTCACTCCCTCCTTTCCTTTCCTCCCCTCCTTTCCTCCCTCCCCGGGGGCACAATAACACAATAAAATGGCCCATTAGCCCTGTTCCGATGAGTGAGAGACACAGAAACAAAGAGAGAGAGGCTGCTCTGAGGTTTTGGCAGCCGCTCTGCGGTTTTGGTGTTTTTTTTGTGGAGCAGCGAGTGTTTGAGCTCGGCCAGATCCTGACGTGTTGTTAGGAAACGGCTCGAGACGCTTAAACAGCCAGAGAGGAAAAAAAAAAGTTTCGTTTTAAATGTGGAGTTTTGGTCCTCCTTCCCTCTGATTTCATCAGATTGGTTTTGTCCAGACATGCATATAAACACGGTAATCAGAGGCAGAAGGAGAAACATTTCAGCTGAAGTGTCTGAGTGAAAATTGCTATTTCAGTTTTTTTCAAAACTGAATTTACATTTGTCTTTGGGAAGAAAATGCATAGAAAATGTCTCTGGCCAGCAATTGAGCCTCTGCAGCAGCGGCAGTGGCAGTTTGTACGTTGTTACCAAATAACAATGTGTAAATTTGCTGCACGCCGCTCAGACACAGACTCTGGTTTTGTCCTAGACGGAGGAAATGCATGAAAATGTAAATGATGCTGCACACGGCTGAGGCATTTTCTTTTCAGTCGCCCGTGAAAGTAGCACAAACATGTTGTTAGTAACGATTTCTTCATTTTATATAAACAAATGCTGGTTTGTGCCTGTTATACACCGGCAGGGTTCCAACCTATGTTGATTTCTGTTTTGGTCCAAACACTCTTTTTCTCGTTGTTTGTCTGGTAGTATGGGACTTATATTTTCTGGTACACTCTAAGAAATATCTGTGTATTAACAGTTGTATAGTCTATATCCACGACATTCCACTTTCGGGGTTTGCTCCACCGGATGTCTGTCATTTTGTCCGGATATTCGTTACGTTGGGCTTCCTTTGTGTTGGCGTTCTAAACTCTGGTGGATTTATGAGGACTATGGTTAAAGGTGCTCTAAGCGATGTCACGCGTTTTTTAGGCTACAGCATTTTTTGTCACATACAGCAAACATCTCCTCACTATCTGCTAGCTGCCTGTCCCCTGAACACACTGTAAAAAACATCTCCTCACTATCTGCTAGCTGCCTGTCCCCTGAACACACTGTAAAAAACATCTCCTCACTATCTGCTAGCTGCCTGTCCCCTGAACACACTGTAAAAAAACATCTCCTCACTATCTGCTAGCTGCCTGTCCCCTGAACACACTGTAAAAACATCTCCTCACTATCTGCTAGCTGCCTGTCCCCTGAACACACTGTAAAAAACATCTCCTCACTATCTGCTAGCTGCCTGTCCCCTGAACACACTGTAAAAAACATCTCCTCACTATCTGCTAGCTGCCTGTCCCCTGAACACACTGTCAAAAACATCTCCTCACTATCTGCTAGCTGCCTGTCCCCTGAACACACTGTAAAAAACATCTCCTCACTATCTGCTAGCTGCCTGTCCCCTGAACACACTGTCAAAAACATCTCCTCACTATCTGCTAGCTGCCTGTCCCCTGAACACACTGTCAAAAACATCTCCTCACTATCTGCTAGCTGCCTGTCCCCTGAACACACTGTCAAAAAACGTGGTCTCTGTGGACAGCCCAGGCTCCACAAACGGCAACAAAAACAAACTGTGCCAACCTGCACCACGAAACATAACAGTGTTCCAGCCAATAACCGAAGAAGGATTTGGGGGTTGGGGGGTTGGGGGGTTGGGGGGGTTAGTGTGTGAAAGGGAAGGGGAGGAGATGGGAGGAGGAGGAGGGAGGGGCGAGCTAGCCTCCGTTTTGTTTGACAATACTTTGAACATCAACAAGAAAAGACGTCACCCAACATCGCTTAGAGCACCTTTAACTGCTTCTCAGATCTCTGCAAGAGCCAGTATTGTTTACGTTTGCTACGGCGCCGCGCTAAGCTAAACGCTATAGAGGTAAAGTTGTAAATTAATAACGCTTCTGAAGAGAGTCATCCAACGGGAGTTTTACCGGCAGATAACTGCGCCCATAGGTGTAATTTACAGTATAATCAAAATTGTCCAGTGCACACAATTTTTAGCCCGTAAGTTACGACGTCAAGTCATGACTCACGACTTGGTAGCGTTCCAGGCAACGTCACGACAAACCCTTCTAGCTAACGTTAGCTAGCAGTTACCTAAGGTTGACGTTAGCTAGTGCTAGCTGATACTAGCGATTTCTAGTCTGCGACATATTTTGGGCTACATTTAATAGACATAACCTGTAGTAGTACACAATCGTATGTGTATTGTTTTGATTACAATGTGCGGAATTACTTTACTTTACCTATTTATGTCTATTTATTTCTATTTCTCACTGTTAATCACCGGTGTCTGTACAGCATCAACAGCGGTCGCCATTGTTGTTTATGTGTGTGTGACATCAAAAACTGTAACTGGGAGTACAACGATCTGGTGCGAGTTCACTGGTAGTAAGTTACGGCTTTGACTGCTGTTCCAGGGCACTTTTACGGGTAGAAGGTTGTGAAAACACGGGTTACGGGTTGCCTGGAATGCAGCATTAGTCTGAAGGCAAACACTTTTATACTTCGGAAACTTGGAAGTTATGATAAAAAGTCCATTCATGGCGTTGCACTCAAAAAAGTTGTTGTTGCCAATCGCTGTGTAAAGTGGCTATGATTGCCAGATCGTTCCTAAATCGTTAAATTTACAGTAATATACCGGCAGCAGCTTTGCCTGTAAACTACTGTTCATTTACAGTACGCATACTGTTTTTAAAGTTTATTTTACTATAAATAGACAGGTTCTTAATGTATTATTTGAATTTACAGTAATACACTGGCTGTAGTGTAATTCCCGCCTTTTCCTTTATTATTATTATTATTATTATTATTTATAAATACCTGTAATCTGTAACATTCGCAGATAGTGCTGTAATTTTAGCATTTTCTCCCAGAATGCATTGTCATTTACAGTATGAGCCTGTATGACATTAAAACATTAATACTGTGAGCTTTTAGCTGTAAATTTACATCAAAGGTGTACAGTGTTTGAGATTTGAATAAACTGGATCTTTTATGTTTTAACAAATGTCAACATGACTTTTAATTAAGTTTCTTCACTTCTGGAACAGAAACCTGAACGCTGCAGTTGGTAAATGAGATGTTATGTAATTCTGTCCCCCTGAATAGATTTGCATGAATTTGCTGAAAACGTTCTGTTTTACGATCAGACGACCACCAGAGATTTGCTTCTGAAACATAACAACCAACAGCCACTTCTCTCCTCTCCTCCTTTTCTTACAACAACTCCTTTCCTCTTTTCTCATATTCTCATCTCTCCTTTCCATTCCTGTATCCTCTGCTCTTTTTTTCCTCTCCCTTCTGTTGGTTCCTCTTCTTCTCTCCTCTTCTCCTTTCTCTTCACTTATTCTCATCTCTCCTCTCCATTTCTATATCCGCTGCTCTCTTATTTTCTCCTCCCTTGTCTCCTTCTCTCCTCTCATTGTCTCCTCTTGTCACTTCTTCTCTTCTCCTTCTTACCTTTCCTCTTCTCTTTTCTCTTATTCTCATCACTCCTTTACATTCTTCTCCCCCTCCTCTACTCTCCTCTCCCATTCGTGTATCCTCTGCTCTCTTTTTCCCTCTCCTGTCCCTTTTTTATTTCCTCTTCTCCTTCCTCTCCACTTATTTTCATCTCTCCTTTCCATTCCTGTATCCTCTCCTCTCTAGCTCTCACATCTCCCTTGTCTCACTCGTCTCTCCTCTCCTCCTTACCTTTCCTCTCTTCTTTTCTCTTATTCTCATATTCTCTCCTTAACATTCTTGTATCCTCGCTCTTCTCTTCCTCCTCCTCTCCTCTCTTCTTCCTCTCTCTTCTCTCTCCTCTCTTTTCTCTCTCCTCCTCCTCTCGTAGACAGCTCGGATGTAATCAGCTCAGACCCGCTGACTCGGCAGCTTCCCACCTCAGGACCAATATCTACCTGTCCTTGAGAACACACACTTCAATTATACTACACCTTAGATTGGTTAAACACACACACACACACACACACACACACACAAACACACACACACACACACACACACACACACACACACACACACACACACACACACACACACACACACACACACACACACTCGTCCACTCTGTCCCCTCTCTATATTACTCTTTCCCACTCTTGTATTATTTCTTTTTTCTCTTTCTCTTTTTTCCTCATTCTCATTATTTTGTTGTTGTCTCTCTCCCAGTTTCTTTTACTTCTTTTACTTCTTTACATTCACCTTTTTCTTTCCGCCTCTCTCTCTCTCTCTCTGTCTCGCTCTCTGTCTGTCTCTTCATTCCTCCCATCTCTCCCTTCCCTCTCTTCTCTCTCCCTTCCGTAAACCCTTCCCTTCTTTCTCTCTCTCTCTGTGACTCCTCCGTCCTCTCTCTCTCCGTGGTGTTAAGCCCTGGGAGCGATGGAGGAGGGAGGAGGGAGGGGAGAACGAGTGGTAAAAACACAGGAAGAGCGGGGTTCGAGTCCCGTTTGAACTGGGAGTTTGTTTCAACTTAACAAACGTCATGTTCTGCGTCACTTCAGGAAGTGAAGTAACTAACGTCTGATGTTAATCCAAACTACCATCTTTTTCTAAACCTAAGTCGTTTTTGTGCCTAAACCTAACCAAATTGCGTCAGTTTTGTTTTTTACTCGTTGAAATAGCGACCTTTACATTCAAAACCCTTCTCTGGTTTAGATATGATGTCGTATTTCCACCAATAGGGACGCTAAGTTGTGAAACGCTCCTGTGGGTCGTCAAACTCAATTTCCCTATAAGGGCCATACTGGAAAATAAGAATATTTTTGATGGTATTATTGCACGTCTCATATAGTCTCACTTAACAGTTTGGTTGACATAACGCCCCAAAAAATTCCTCAGCCATCATAGAAAAAAGTGACAAAAACGCTGAAAAAAGGGCCAAAAGTGTCCGAAAATGTGACAAAAACCCACAAAACTGTTGATAAAGCGGCAAAAAACTATATCGGACAAAATGTATTGTGAACTGAAATTGTTATGAGGGCTGGACCACCATCTGTGAGTGGCCGCAGGCCTCGAGTTTGACGCGTGTAAGATAGGAACAGAGGACCCATAACGTTGTATGGTTTGGAGGACTGGTTGGTTTTCTTAGTTTATTTTTTTATTTTTTTCCATCAGGAAACAGCCATCCCTCTTGGTCCTCCTGCTCTCTGTCCGTCTCATCTCGTGTCATCTCCTCTCCTCTGCTCTCATTACCTCCTCTCGTCTCCTCTTTGCCCCGGCGCGGTCACCTGTTCTGCCCCCGTAGGCAGGAAGCAGACCAGAGGGTGAAATGACTATCGATTATTCTCTCTCAGACAGAGAGGAGGGGGAGGTGGGAGGGGGGGCACCTCAGTCACAGGGATACGTGATGCATTTGAGAAAACACTGAAAACAAACAATCCTGCTGCCCCCAAATACTCACTAAATGTGGATTAATCCGCCGCTGAAAATAGTCCCTAATCAAATGCTCCATTTTCGCCTGCTTGTTTTGATTAAAAAGTAGGAAATTACTTTCAAGCTCTCTCTTCATCATCAGCCTTTCTCTCTCTCTCTCTCTCTCTCTCTCTGTGTGTGTGTGGGTGTGTTATTGTCAAATGAAATACAGATTTCCTGTAGAAGATGATGTTAATGTTATTGACGTTTAACGCCTGTGGGCCTTTATTGGGATTTGAACCAGCAACCTCATTGACACACAAGTGTCTGTGTCACCTTCAGGCCTGGTCGGCTCTGCCGGCCGCCTCACCTCCCCACCTCTCCTCGTCCTCGTCGTTGTTGTTGTTGTTGCTCCTCCGTGATGGATCTGCTGCGTGTAATTTCATGCATGTGTCCTCCGGTTATTGATGTCTGTACTTATTCACCCACTTGACTCCTGTCACACACACACACACAGACACACACACACACACACACACACACACACACACACACACACACACCCACACACACATACACACACACACAGCCCTTCTCATTAAATAATTTCAGCCATTATGTCCTGCACACATGTACACAGGTATTCCCATGCATATGGAAGCACACACATACCTACACCTGTCGATACACACACACACACGCACACACACACACACACACACACACACACACACACACACACGCCACAGGCAGTGCACCACAGAGGACAAGGCATCCCATCATGCTCGACTCAAAGCAAATTCTTGTACAAACTCTGGTTTGTAATTGTTAAGTTTTGCATGAACAGAACACCAGCAGTCACATAAAGTCAAAGCGTGATGAGGTTAAACCGGGAGCAGATATCCGACACGTTGAGCAGCCTTTCTGCTCCGTGTTGTGTCAGTGTTTCTGCAGAGAACATCCGACCATCCCAACTCTCATCTCATGAATAAAATATTTAATGTTTTTGCGCTCAAAACAGAAGCTCCTCTTAATTTCCAGCTGATGTTTCCATTTTCTGTTTTTAAAAAAGTGCTTTCCATGTAGGATTAGGATGCAAGATTCAACGCTGCAGCGGCCTTTCTTGTGAGCGGTAAAAAAACAAAAAAAACATGTAAATGTGTCTTTTCGCTGCCTCTGCTCTTTAACATATGTTAAAGTTTCACTGTCGCTGCTCGCTGAAAAACCTTTTATCTCCCAAGGTTTTCAGGAATTATCAGAAGCAGGCGTGTTTTTGACCAGATTTTATAATTTAGTTAGATCACTTAAAACCGAAGAAACGAACAATTAAAAAGATGAATTTCAACAAAATTTCCACATCAGGGTGTGTGTGTGTGTGTGTGGGTGTGTGTGTGTGTGTGTGTGTGTGTGTGTGTGTGTGTGTGTGTGTGTGTGTGTGTGTGGGTGTGTGTGTGTGGTCAGCGTGCAGAGTAGGGAGGTAATGCTTTGTAGTGGAACAAATTGAAAGCCAAGCTAGTATCAATCACTATGAAGCCATACTTAATTGTCCCGGACACACACACACATACATACAGAGTTTGGTAATAAATTCCTTAACACTTAAAAAAACTCTCTATTTTCCTTTTCTTCTCTACGGGACATGAACCCCTGCCTCCTTAACAGGACATTTGGCGCTCTTATACTTCCTCACCTTACTTCCTGCTTTACTCCCGTCAGAACTACTACGGCCACTAGAGGGCGCCGCCACTACAAACATAAATATAGGTCGTAATCGCTGCTTGAACAAACAACTTATGTTGTGTTTTTTCAGGGAGAACAGTCTCCTAATTTGCTGTAGTGCAGAGAAAATAAGCATATCTTAGAAAATGACAACTTAGTCCCCAACAAAGTCACTATTTCCTCCAGTTTGTTTGATTAAAAACGACATTGAGCAGCCGTTTTAGGAAATTACAGATGGAACTATATATTTGTGTTTTTCAAAGATCGACGTCTTCAGTAGGAACCAATGGGCTCGGAGCTGAGAGAAACAGACAGGAAGTCAGACAGTGTTAACCATTGTGTAGTCCTTGGGTCAAATTTGACTCGTTTTCAAAGTTTCTCTATAAAAAATAAAGTAAATTGCCCAAAAATAACATGGATACTTCCATACACCGTAAACGGGCTGTAATGATGCATCAACATATGTTCCTTTGATTTGAACTATAAGCTCAAATAACTCATAATTTCTGGGGTTTTTAACTCAAAAAATTAGGCATCATTTTATATGATTTAGGTTTATTGACCATGAATTCCAAAAATAAGTGTCATACTAGCGTTTATAAATTGGAACGAAGTTGACTTAGAAGATGTAACAGAATTGGGTGATCATGTTGACTTTATGCTTCATAAAACAGACCGGGTCAATGTTGGCCGTGGTTGATGGGGAGACAACCCAAGGGTTAAGAGACGGACTAATATTATGTTGGTTTTGCTCATTTAAAAATATCTACAGGTCTATATATTGATAGCATACATTATGGTGTCTATATCCATGTATATAGACACAAAAAACAAGGACAAAAGTCAAGGTAAAAGAAATAAATGACATTACAAAAAACATTGTAATTGCTCATTATATTCTTCATCTTTTCTCTTTTTGTACACCTTTCTGTCATCCACATACTCCCTCTCTCCCTCCCTCCCTCCCTCCCTCCCTGTCTCTGTTTATTGGCAGCATGTGCTTTCCTGCGTTTGGCCAAATTAAAGGGGGATTCCATTAATTTTTCAGAGCGGCTCCACGGCCCCGTCGAGGTGAATTTGCATTTTCTATCTCGCGGCTTAGCGGACGCTCGTTAAAAGACAGAAATGCTGAAATAGTAAATTGCAGAAAGTTTCTTTTTTTTTTTCTTCTCTTCAGAAAATCAAAGTGCAGTCACTCTGTGTGTCTCTCTCTCTCTCTCTCTCTCTCTCTCTCCTTCAACAAACACACATTTAGGTTTACATGCCATCATACGCAGACACATACGTGCAAACACGGAAACTTCTGCACAACCAACATGTGTATCCTATACAGTGTGTGTGTGTGTGTGTGTGTGTGTGTGTGTGTCT
Organism: Gymnocephalus cernua; assembly: GCA_023631565.1. Lineage (NCBI taxonomy): Eukaryota > Metazoa > Chordata > Actinopteri > Perciformes > Percidae > Gymnocephalus > Gymnocephalus cernua. The sequence continues at coordinate 28,545,088 of CM042444.1, forward strand.
CTATAGGTGTGTATGTTGTTGTTAATTGGAGTGTGAGGTCCATGACAGCTATCAGCGGCTCATTCACTACATTAATGAGAATGATAGCAGCTTTAAAAAGACTGTTCCACACTCTGACCAAACTCATTAACACCGGCTCGCATTTAAATACACCCCGCTCTTCTTCTTCTTCTTGTCCTCCTCTTCTTCCCTCACTCTGTCTCTTTCACTCTGTCCATCTGCCTTCTTCCAGTTAGCCTCCTTCATCTCCTTTTTATTTACCCCTTCTGTTCTTCCCCACACTCTCTCCATCTCTTTCTCTCCCTCATCTTCTTTTACATCTCTTCACCTTTTAGTCATTTCTCTTTTGCCTTCTGTTCCTCAACACAATCATTTTGTTATTTATTCCTTCCTGCTTTCTTTACCCCAGAGTTCCGTTCTCCTTTTCTCTTTTCTCTCTGATTCTGACACCTCGACTGAGTTCCGAGTATCAACCTTTTTGCCAATTTTGTCCCCAAGGCAAGTTTGTGTGCCGCACCTTTCAACAATAATTCCAAATGGAAAAGTGGGTTTTTGGTGTTTTAAGCCCCCAACTTCGTCTTCCAGGCAGCGCTGTCTGGAAGGCCCTAGCATTAGGCAATGGTTATGGTTAAGGTTAGGGTTAGCTGCCTTGAAGTCGATGTTGGGGGCCTAAAACACCATCGAGCGGAAAAGTGTAGGATATAAGGGAGCAGTGGATGAAAATGTGTGGCCTCTTTCATTACCGGAAAGATGAAACAACATAAAAGTGAGACGATTTCACTGCCGCCATTGTTTGTGTTTCTGTTATGTCACTTGCTAAAAGTGTGTAGGTAGTCGCCACGCTTTTTTTGGGGAACCTTTTTCCTATTATTGTACAGTGAATAGACAGGAAAGGGGAGAGAGATGGGGGATGACATGCAGCAAAGGGCAGCAGGTCAGATTCGAACCCGCGCCGCTGCAGGACTCAGCCTACATGGGGCAGACGCTCTTACTCGGTGAGCTAGAGGTCACCCCGTCATAACAAATGTTGAGGTGTACATGCAGCAGAGGATACTCCAGCTAGCATAATCCTTAGAAACAGGATAAAAGCTTATCCGGGTTTCTGAAAACAGGATATGGTTTTTGAGGATGTTCTCATTAACCGTCCGCACATGTAGCTACAAAAACTAGTGCTCTGTAATTCCTATGTATTTCACATATTTGTTACTATGGGTGGATGTTTGGCTCCTAAAAACACAGGGCTTTACAGCCAGGAAATGGGTGTTTGAGTCCTGGAAGAAGTTTAAGGGTAACTACCGTTTTTTTTTTCAACCTGGACCCTATGTTTTTGTGTCTAAGTGACTGATGGGAGCAACAATCTTTGACATTGGTCCGGTATTAAGCAAGATGTAAGCTTGACACTGAAAAGTGTGTGTGTGTGTGTGTGTGTGTGTGTGTGTGGTGTATGACTGACTTTGTGTCAATATTTGGACAGTTACCATACAGCTCACCAGATGAGCCCAGCACCTGTTTCTTGGCAAGAGTGACAGAGTGTGTGTGTGTACTGCAGCATACTTGTGTTCCCTCACATGTGCTCACCTTCCGGTTCAACACATTCTCATCAATGGGTCTGCATGATATCGTACGTAAAATGTATGCACACCACATCGTGTAATGTCCTTCGAAATTAGGCGGCCGCTGGCTGGTCACGTGACGCTGGCCAGAGCACCGTGAGCTCATCAGCGACCAATGGTAACTGAGTTTAGCTGTCAAAAGGTGAGCATCATGTGGCAACGTTAGCTAAGTTTAGACACCAAAACAACTAGTTAATGTTAGAAAAAATATTGTGGTTTGGGTTATAACACTGGTCCCCTTAAGTAGTACTCCTGGCACATGACCACCTGTTTCCTGGGTGAAAGTCTTGTGTTTTCTCCTTAACTTCTTCAGGACATGACCACCTGTTTCCTGGGTGAAAGTCTTGTGTTTTCTCCTTAACTTCTTCAGGACATGAACACCTGTTTCCTGGGTGAAAGTCTTGTGTTTTCTCCTTAACTTCTTCAGGACATGAACACTTGTTTCCTGGGTGAAAGACTTATACATCTTTGTTTAGCTTTTGTGCTTAACTTCCTATTCCGTCTTTTATATTTACTGTCCCGGTCTGACTTCGCTCCTTCATACACATCCTCTCTTTCTTTTTCTCCTCCTCCTGTCAGTATATGTGCAGCATTACTCCCCTCAGCAAGAGTAATCCTCTGCTTTTTGGATTAAAAATGAAAACTATCAAATGAAATGAAATCCTAAAATGAGATGTAAGAGGGTTAAGGCGGATCTTCTCAACTCTGCTATGTAATCCGCGCCTCACATGACTTGAAAGGAGGCGGCGAGGAGCGCTCCTCCTGTTCTATTTACCATATCAAGAGGAGGAGGCGGAGGAAGCTGAGTTTAAGTTGTGACGCTCATTAGGAGGGGGGATCTGAGGGGTTACACTCATCTTCTCCTCCTCCCTTCATCCCTCCCTCCTTCTCTTCCTTCTCGCCGCCTGATCTCGCCTCTTCTCCCAAGAGTTCTTTCCATAGAAATAAAATGGATAGAAAGGCAATTGAACTGTTTCCTGTGGTAATTTGATTGGTACACAACAACGGACCGCTAACATTAGACCCAGCGGCAGTGGGTCAGCGGACCGCTAACGTTAGTGTCAGGGGACCGCTAACGTTAGACCCAGCGACAGTGGGTCAGCAGACCGCTAACGTTAGACCCAGCGACAGTGGGTCAGCGGACCACTAACGTTAGACCCAGCGACAGTGGGTCAGCAGACCGCTAACGTTAGACCCAGCGACAGTGGGTCAGCAGACCGCTAACGTTAGACCCAGCGACAGTGGGTCAGCAGACCGCTAACGTTAGACCCAGCGACAGTGGGTCAGCGGACCACTAACGTTAGACCCAGCGACAGTGGGTCAGCAGACCGCTAACGTTAGACCCAGCGACAGTGGGTCAGCAGACTGCTAACGTTAGACCCAGCGACAGTGGGTCAGCGGACCGCTAACGTTAGTGTCAGGGGACCGCTAACGTTAGACCCAGCGACAGTGGGTCAGCAGACCGCTAACATTAGACCCAGCGACAGTGGGTCAGCAGACTGCTAACGTTAGACCCAGCGACAGTGGGTCAGCGGACCACTAACATTAGACCCAGCCCGCTGTTCAGCTCATTCTCTGTAACCGATGCAGCATAAAAGCACGGCTGAACCAGCAAGCCAGCCAGTCGGTGTTAGTTGGCTAACGTTAGCTTGCTAACTCTGCCTTAACATTACCCTCTCGCCACATTGTTCACAGAAAACGAGCCGAATGAAGCGTCACTCGTGTGCTTTGTGTGGATGAAGCATAAAGTTATTCTAACTCATTTAGCAGCCGGCTCTCTGCCTCGTAACGTTACTATTCCGCTGAAAAACCTCAGCTCCGCGACTTGCCGGAAGACTGCTTATTATCGGAAGTTTATACATTACCATGGCAATGGTACACATAAAAATGGCTGCTGCTCTGACCATTCTGCTCCATTGATTCGAATGGAAATGGCCTTTTTATCCATTTTATTTCTATGGTTCTTTGTCTCTCATTATCTCCTGAGGCATCGATCTCTGCACCGTAACTCCCCCATCATCTCTCATTCCTCCCTCTACACGCTCCCCCATCATCTCTCATTCATCCCTCTCTATGCTCCCCCATCATCTCTCATTCCTCCCTCTCTACGCTCCCCCATCATCTCTCATTCCTCCCTCTCTACGCTCCCCCATCATCTCTCATTCCTCCCTCTACGCTTCTTCATCGTCTGATAACAAAGCACAGCTGTAGCTAACACACTAACTAACTAGGATTGGCCATTGAGAACCGAAATTACGATTCCAATGGAACTTTTGTGTGTGTGTGTGTGTATGTGTGTGTGAACTTCTCTCTGTAGTTGTTGTTCACGCCAGGCACAAAAGGGGAGAGAGGAGGGAAAGCAAACAGAAAAAGAAGGAATTTAAGATGTGCAGAGAGAGAGAGAGAGAGAGAGAGAGAGAGAGAGAGAGAGAGAGAGAGAGAGAGAGAGAGAGATTTGATCAGCTTCTCCTGTCAATTTTTAATTCTTAATAACTTATTGAAAGAGCCTCTGGTGCCTGTGATCAATACTCACTGTACAGGCTGTGTGTGTGTGTGTGTGTGTGTGTGTGTGTGTGTGTGTGTGTGTGTGAGAGACGTCTGTAGATTTTGTGATGAGCGTTAAACATTCATATCAACGTGTTGCATCAGATCATCTTGATAAAGTTTTAAACATTTATTTTCTACAGTATTGTTGGAAAAAATAATGTAGAGGGTGTGGACTTTATGCCCACACAGTTTTGGAAATTAAAGTTAAATTGCATTAAAATTGTATGTCATTAAATGAAAAGAAATCCCCTTTCAACCTTATTGGTTAGTAGAAAAACATGGGAAATAGAATCAAATGTAGAACTTTAAGAAAACATTGAACAAATAATAACATTGTTTTAATATTTTATTTTCAAGATTTACATTTGGAAAAAAGAAAATATAATGTTGAATACTGTACAGTTGAAAAAACGACGAAGGCTTTATTTTCTAACTGGATCCTCAATTTAAGAGTGTGTGTGTGTTGGCATCTGTCACACTGTCTACGGAGGCTATGACACACACACACACACACACACACACACACACACACACACACACACACACACACACACACACAAACCTGTTTCCCTTTTCTCATTCTCTTTAAATTACTCTCAACCTTTCTCTTTCTTTCGTCTTTCTCTCTCGCTTTTTCCTTCAGGGCTTTCTTTATATGGGTCAATGGAACACACACACACACGCACACACACACACACACACACACACACACACACACACACACACACACACACACAGACACACACAGACACACACACACACACACACTCCGCCCCCCAGCGTGTGATGGCGGCGTAGTAAATGAAATGTAGAGCTATATGTTGCCACCATGCAGATGATGAATGATGTGTGGTAATCGTCTTAGCTCTGATAGCAGCCGTAGCCCCTGGCAACGACACACACACACACACACACACACGCACACACACACACACACACACACACACACACACACACACACACACACACACACACACACACACACACACACACACACACACACACACACACACACACACCTTTGTATTTGTTTTGTTCGACTGCATTTGACCTCTATTGTGTGAGTCCATGAACATGTGTCTGTCTATATTCATTGTGTGTGTGTGTGTGTGTGTGTGTGTGTGTGTGTGTGTGTGTGTGTGTGTGTGTGTGTGTGTGTGTGTGTGTGTGGGTGCGTATTACTATGTCCTCGTAAATCTCGAACATCTGTGTGTGTCATTTGTGTCTCTTGTGTGTTTTTCCTTTTGTGTACTTTACAGTGTTTGCCTTGTTTCGTTTAGGTCATGTTGTGAGACAGTGTGTGTTTGAACGCACACTTGTCTTTGTGTGTGCGTGTGTGTCTTCATTGTTGTGTTGACATGTGCATACTCTAGTGTGTTTTTGTGTTTAGTTTAAGTGTGTGTGAGAGCTTTTCCCCATTACTGTTTGATGCATCTGTGTCCATTTACGCTGATAAATGTTTCCTCGTCTATATTCGTACACCTGTAAAGCTGCTTGTCTTGTTTCTTCATCCACCTCTACATCTTTCCTCTCATTTATTTTAGAGGTGTCCATTGCTAGATTGACAATAGATTGATAAAGTGTCACTTAAGTGAAGTTTCTGTAAAGTTTCAGTGAAGTAAAATATGAACCAAGTGAAGTCTCACTCGAATGAAGTGTTGGCGAAGTGAAGTGTCTGTGATTGGAAGTGTAAATAAATGTGTCGGTGAAATGTAGTCTGAGGAAAGATTCTCTATCACTAAGGAGAGTGTATTCCACACTGCGCCAATGGCACGAAACAGTGCACACTCTCTGTCTCCTAATTGGGCGTGGTGTGTTAAAAAGTGTAGCGAACATTGTTTGGATGGATAAAAAGGTCTGTTTGCATACTTATTTTATGCTTTCTTTTCTAACATTTCGATATTTACACACCTTTTTGTTAAAGACAATTTGTGTCAGAATATTCTGGAGATTTGTGGCTTGTGAAGAATGGAGCGGTGGAGGAGCACAGACACAGATACAGGAAACTACTCTGAGTTGGGGTTGGATATTAGGGTTGGGCGGTAATACGGTAATAAGGTATACCGCGGGGTCTAAAAATAGCAACGGTATCAGTTTCAGTACTTAAAAAAAATTAAATGCACTTATATAGGAGGATTAAATATTAAATTGTGGTGACCCACAAGTAAGACTGAAAGAGACATTCACCAAGGTACTGTACCTTTAAGGGAGAGGTGTTATGATATACGAGTTCCGGGTTAACGGCTGAATTATGTCAAACAACGACGGTGGTGAAAATGCTGTTGCTGTGGTGGCTAATGTCGGTGCTATCTATGCGGCCACCATCAAGTTACCGGAATTTTGGCAGCACAACCCACGGCCATGGTTTCAGCATATTGAGGCCCAGTTCCAGCTGAGAGGAATAACACAGGACGTTACAAAGTATTTCCATGTGGTATCAGCCTTAGATGCCTCAACAACAGCCAGGGCTATGGCGCTGTTAGAGGCTCCTCCGGCTAACCTCCTGTTGGAACTCTTTGAACTGTCGGAGCTGGAGAAAGCAGAGCGCCTGCTGTCCCTGAACAGCCTTGGCGACAGCAAGCCGTCCAAGTTAATGGAGAGGATGCTGGCTGTGCTGGGCGCGGTGGATCCCTCATAAAGGCTCAGATGTACTAGCGCTTTCAACAGTGTGTGCGGAAATCGTGACGTCACGGGACTGCCGTGAGTATTTATACTCGCGCGTGGTGGTCGCGGCACTAGTTGCAATCTTCTCCTGAACAGCGGTGGCGCGAAGGAGCAAAGGCTACCGATGTTTTACTTTCTAAGGACTAGAAGAAGAAGAAAAAGATAAACAACGGCAGAACAGGCAGCAGCAGTGCCGTCAATGCTTCGATTTGATTCAGTGAGCTACTTGGTCAGATCAAGCCTTTCATTCACAAAAAAAGAACTCATCTTAACCCGGTAAGTTTACCAGAGAGACTTGCAGTCAGTCGGCGAGTCCTGGCATCCGGTTTCTCAGGAGCTCGTTCAGGCTTTCTGTTTCCGGTTTGTCGTGCGCCGCTGAAAAGAAATAGACTGGTGCGCGCCCTCAGCTCGTGCGCTGAAAATCGGACGCACCGGCCCGAAATTACGTCATTTTGATGTCACGAATGCGCGCGCCACCTCCAACGCATCAAGCATAAAACGGCCTTAACTCTTCGCCCACAGTTTTTTGTAAGTTGTTGTTTTGTTATTATTGTTTCTGTATTAGTGTTTGGTATTCAGTTTCTGACGCTGTCTGAGCCTTACGTCATCATTTTTAATTAGTCATGGTAATACCGTATACTGCGGTAAAATAGGGATGAGGTTTGAAGGTATCAAAATTTGGATACCGCCCAACCCTATTGGATATTACTTTTTATGAGTTAAATGTCACTAAGGCTGTGTTTGCACTTGAAGTCTTTTTTGACAAGAAAAAGTTGACTAGGGCGCTTTTGCTGTTTCAAAAAGCAGCCGAGAGCTACGAGAGTAGCTACTGCTACAGTATCCTAGAGCGCTATGTGGAGCGGCACTAACGTTAGATAAAACAAGTGAGCTAGAGAAAGAACAGAGAGAGAGAGAGAGATGTGCTAACGTTGGATAAAACAAAGTGGTGGAGCGAGCTAGAGAAAGAATGGAGAGAGAGAGAGGTGCTAACGTTAGATAAAAGAAAGCGAGTTCCCTCAAAAAGACGCCTTGAGTTGCAGAAAAAAAGTTGGCGATGGCGTTTAAAAAAGCGCTAACGACTTTTTGGAAAACCTGGTTTACTCTACAGGATTATAACGTAAAACAGACGCTGGCAGCTTCAAAAAAGACGGCAAGTGTGAACATAGCCATGGAGTTACAATCTGGAAGATCTCCATTTGGTCCTCTTTGGCAGCACCTTTGGGGATAAGCAATAACTGCAGGTGTGTTTTTGGTTCTCATTTCTTAACTTGAATTTCCCCTTGGGGATCAATAAAGTATCTAACGTGTTGTTTTCAAGTTTCATTGTCGCTCCTTTCTTTGTTAGTTTGGCCATATAACTGTTTACTTGTTTACACGCACACTTTGGCCGGACCAATCACTGCTGGCCGATGGGGTAAAAAAAATGGGCCACTTACTGTGCGCCGCTTGTGATTTTCCCCTGGGAACGTCACCACAGACATCCAGTTCCTATCAAGTGTCCGTGAAGTGTCTCAGGCTCTCAGAAGGGAGAGAGGGATGGGAGATGAAACAAATGAATCAAGAGGGAAGAGTAGAAGTAGAAGTCTGAGTGGTTAAGGTTAGAGAGGGAAGGAGAAGACAGTGAGGTGGAAAGAAAGAGATGGGCGAATGACGGGGGGGGGGGCGGTCGAGAGAGGAGAGAAGATAAAGAGAGAAATGGACTGAGAAACTGAGAAAGAAGGAGAGATTACTATAAGTGAGATGGAGTGAGGGAGAGAGATGATTGGCAGAACAAGGCAGACAGAGAGAGAGAAAGAAACAGACTCCCTAGTGTCAAATGAAAAGATAAGAAACTAACCTCCCCTCCGTCCCTCCATCTCTCTGTTCACTCCACAGAGAAAATGAGTGGGAATCCCACCGGGAGCCCTTAATTCATATTCTCTCTCTTTCTCTCTCTCTCTCTCTCTCTCTCTCTCTCTCTCCCTCCATTTCTCTCTGCCTCTCTCTCTCTCTTTCTCTCTCTCTTCCCCTCTCTCTCTGTCTCCCTCTCTCTCTGTCTCTCTCTGTCTGTCTCTCTCTCTCTCTCTCTCTGTCAGAGTAAATCTCTCCATCTGAGTGCCTCTGGCTGACTGTAATGATCTGCTCTCTCTGCTGTCACACTCACTGGTCAAACTGGTAAAATTAAATCTAAGAAAAAAGACTCAAGTACTTTTACTTACAGATGACAGTTTTTCCTCACCTCCCTGTTTAGTGTAAACCTCGTATCTCCAGATGTGTTGATGTTGAATGTTTGTGGTAAACTTAAGGATGAAGTGTTCCTTTATGTTGAGAAACTTCTACTCCTTTAAAAAGCCTCTCGGATCAGCTGGAAAATGCATCGTCACAAAGCTGAAAACGGCTTTTTTTTTGCTTTTTTTGTCGGAAAAGCAACAAACCTCTAAAAGAAGTGTCAAAAACATTGAACAAAAACGACAAAATTGTCAAAAACGTTGGAGAAAAGCAACAACATTTTTACAAATTGTGGAAAAAAAGTGATTAAAAAAAACCTTAAAAAAGGGACACAATTGTCGGAAAAAAACAACAACAAAAGTAACAAAAACGTCAAAAAAAAGAGGAAAACAATGAAAATGTAAGTTTGTTGCGAGCATAAGAAACCTGAGTGTTTTCTATCCCCTTCCTGTCCAGTGTAAACCACGTCTCTCCAGATGTGTTGATGTTGAATGTTTGGGATCAACTGAAGGACGAAGTCTTCCTTTTAAAACTCGGAGATTAGTTCTGCTGCTGGAGCTCAAACTCTAGTGTGGACAGAGATGGTTTTCTGAAAATGTAGTGGTGTAAATTAGGGCTGCACGATATGAGGAAAATATCAAATTGTGATTATTTTGACTGATATTGCGATTGCGCTGTGATTCATTATATAGGAGGGAATAATATTTTTTGTATCATTGTTCTCAAAATGAAAACAAACTCTGATTATAGTGTGATTTCAGTGAGGATCTGTACCAAACAAAGATGTTTTCTTTAGTGTGCGATAGGATTTGTAGGCCGGTAAGTCTGCAGCACCACAATACTTCGTCAAATATTTTGCCTTTAACAAATCTTGCACCCCCCCGGGGATTACTTCTACCACAAGTGTTTGTTGCACATATTTCATAAGAAGCAAACGTGTGCTACAGAAGGACAAAGCTGTGAGGTTGAACTGAGACTTGTCGGACCAAACTGCAGTCTCTGAGTTGAAACGGCTCGGTGGCTGAACTGAAGTGGCAGCGAGACTTTCCATCTCTCAGCGCCTCTGGCATTTCCTCTAGAGGCCTGGCTCGGGAGAGACACTGTGTGTGTGTGTGTGTGTGTGTGTGTGTGTGTGTGTGTGTGTGTGTGTGTGTGTGTGTGTGTGCGTGTGTGTTGGGCTGGCAGGGACATGCATCCTCTCTCTGTCACCCAGTTTATAAAAGCAGCACAGAACAGTATAAGCCAGTCTGTGTTATTAACGGGCTAACGTAGCTTTTACTGTAAATGATGAATAATGGCTCCTGGCTGTGGAAGTACATACAGTGGAGAGAGAGAAAGAGGAGACATGCTTTAAAGAGGACAAATAGCTGGAGTAAAAGTGTTATTTAAAGGCTTTTATCACATGCTTCTCCTGTGAGCTGCATTTGTTGGATGGAGAATAAAATGGGATACATATGGGATGAAGAAAGTATGAACAGTGAACCCTCAGCAGATATTTTGGTGATGACATTTTTATGGGTTCATGTGCTCGTGGGAAAAATTCCCACTAGAGCTGCAACTAGCGATTATTTTCATTGTGGATAAATCTGTTGCTTGTTTTCGGTATTAATTGATCAGTTTTGTTGCAGGATTTTGCTGGCTACAGGCTCCTGCACACTGGCTAATATACTAAATCGAAAAAAGTCACAGTATAGTATGTCAAAAAGTCATAATAAAGTCATAGTTTAGTATGTCGAAATAAGTCACAAAAAAGTCACAGTATAGCATGTCGAAAGAAGAAAAAAAAGTCGTAGTATAGTATGGCGAAAAAAAATCATAGTATAGTATTTTAAAATGACTCAAACCGATTAATTGATTATCCAAATAGTTGGAGATTAATTTAATAGTTGACAACTAATCGATTCGACTGGGTTGCTGCGACTGGGACAAAGTCGGCTCAAATAAAACATGTAACATGCAAGCTGCAGTTTACAACATGAGATAATTTCCTCTCTTATTTTGTCACATATTCAAAACAAACAACAAATACGCCTCGGAGGGACTCGCATGTGTATCTGCAATTTGGGAGCAACAGTTATTTGTGAAACGTGGTGCTGACATCGTTTGTGATCTGCATGTATGCACCGCTCGCTAACAGTTTCTATGAAAACACACTCCTGGGACACAACTGACAAAATACTAAATATAAGAAACAGTCGCCGAGCAGCTCTGACGTTCGGTGAATTGTGTGATGCATTTACTGACAGTAGTAGTCTGCAGTTTTACAGAGGGCAAATCTTGTCAATGCTGAAATATTTCAACAATTATTTGATGGATTGCCATGAATTTTAGTTCAGACATTCATGTTCCCTTCAGGATGAATTGTAATAACTCTGGTGATCCTACCATACACTAGAAGACTCTAAGAAGTCTGATACCGTCTCACATCTAAAGACAATATTGCTGAGTTTTTAGTCACTCACTAGAAGATTTTTACAAAGACTGGGGATCTTTCAGGGACACATTTTGCAAGACTACTATGTAATTTCACTATCAAGACTTTAAAGTGCTCATATTATGCTCATTTTCAGGTTCATAATTGTATTTAGAGGTTGTACCAGAATAGGTTTATGTGGTTTAAGTTTTAATAAAACACCATATATTTGTTGTACTGCACATTACTGCAGCTCCTCTTTTCACCCTGTGTGTTGAGCTCTCTGTTTTAGCTACAGTGCGTGTGTGTGTGAGTGAGACATCTCACTTCTGTTCCATCTTTGTTGGGAGTCACACATGTGCAGTACTAAGTAGTAGTAAGGACTACTAGCCAGTCAGAAGCAGAGCATGAGGGTGTGTCCTGACAGTACCTAGGTAAGGACTACTAGCCAGTCAGAAGCAGAGTATGAGGGCGTGTCCTGACAGTACCTAGGTAAGGACTACTAGCCAGTCAGAAGCAGAGTATGAGGGCGTGTCCTGACAGTACCTAGGTAAGGACTACTAGCCAGTCAGAAGCAGAGTATGAGGGCGTGTCCTGACAGTACCTAGGTAAGGACTACTAGCCAGTCAGAAGCAGAGTATGAGGGCGTGTCCTGACAGTACCTAGGTAAGGACTACTAGCCAGTCAGAAGCAGAGTATGAGGGCGTGTCCTGACAGTACCTAGGTAAGGACTACTAGCCAGTCAGAAGCAGAGTATGAGGGCGTGTCCTGACAGTACCTAGGTAAGGACTACTAGCCAGTCAGAAGCAGAGTATGAGGGCGTGTCCTGACAGTACCTAGGTAAGGACTACTAGCCAGTCAGAAGCAGAGTATGAGGGCGTGCCATGCTAGCAGCTAGGCGAGCATTATAACGTGTGTTCCAAAGTGACCACGTGTGTCTCTGAAGTAAAGGCTGGACTACAACAGAGCTGTTTGGAGCAGTTGGTGAACAGTGTTTTCTGGTGGAGATGGTAAGTCCCTTTGGGGGGGACTTTGAGCTTTTTCACTTTTTAAACTTATAATGTGCACAAAAACGATACATAACACAATAAAGGAAAGGGAAAAAGCCCAAAAGCATAATATGAGCACTTCAAACTTAGGATAATATCAAACACGTTTAATTTGTGTCGGAACATCAAGATGAGAAAAAGACAGTGGACTGAGTTTCATGAACGCCTTATGTTGACCTTACACTAAACAACTTTTAGACTTGACTTTTAGATTTTCTAAATCACACGTGGTCCCCAGATGATACTAATCCCGTGTGAATAGGGTTTGAGGCGATATCCGGCCTCATATTACGACATCGATATAATATCGAAATATTGCCCAGCCCTGGCTGTTACCCCCCTGTAGAATCAAATATTTTCTAACACATTGTCATCTCTCGTACTGATGATTCAAGCTGGATAGTTTCATGTTCATACAAGCCTCGAAGAGCTCCAGCTGTCAGTCCCCAAACATCGTCTACTTTATGAGAACATGACTGAGACTTTTACAGAGACGGCAGAATTAACACCGTCCTCTTCTGTAACAGAACAGCTCTATGGAGAGTGGATGAATACTGTAGGTCTGTTAGTGCTGAGAGGGAGAGGAGAGAGACGGCACCTAAGCTAACCTCTCTTTCTCTCTCTCTGTGTAGATTAAAGGAACAAAGCAGACAGCGTCTCTCTAGAGAGCGGGCCACTTCAGGGCCAACCCCCCCTGGCTGTTTTAACACACACACTTTCAGTCTCTCCGTCTCACACTGACTCCTGAGCAGAGGAATTCCCATGCTGTCATGGGAAAAACCGTCACCGGTCTGTTCTGTTCTGTGTGTGTGTGTGTGTGTGTGTGTGTGTGTGTGTGTGTGTGTGTGTGTGTGTGTGTGTGTGTGTGTGTGTGTGTGTGTGTGTGTGTGTATGTGTGTGTGTGTGTGTGTGTGTGTGTGTGTGTGTGTGTGTGGCCTGGTGAGAAATTAGGTGTTATGTGTCCAGCAGGAACCTCTCACTCTCTCTCTCTTTTCCCTCTTTCTTTATAGCGTTGGCTTGTTTTTGTTCCTTCATGGAGCTGCAAGACTCTGCTCTGCAAGGACAGTTTTTTTTATTTTTATGTTAAGTTGAGTGTGTGTCGCATTATGTCACATATTTGTGATAAAGGCACGTTTATGTATTTGTTTTATTGTTTATGTAGGGAGGATTTGTGGCAGCAGGACAGTGTGTAAACTACAGTGTGTGTGTGTGTGTGTGTGTGTGTGTGTGTGTGTGTGTGTGTGTGTGTGTGTGTGTGTGTGTGTGTGTGTGTGTGTGTGTGATAAAAAGCGACTTGTTTGTACATGACATGATAAAATAACATCTATCTAATCTTTTTATTTAAATGGAGAGGTATTCAACACACACACACACACACACACACACACACACACACACACACACACACACACACACACACACACACACACACACACACACACACACACACACACACACACACACATACCCGTCCCTCCGCCCCTGCCCCATGAGGCCCCCACTTGTCCTCTGTCCCCTTTAGGCGTCTAATTGGGTGCCTGTTTAGAAAAGGAAAGGTGTTAAGTGGGGGGAATTCCCATAATGCTCTTTTATTGGGAGAAGGGACAATGGGGACTAATTGGTTCCTATTAGGAGACAGAAGAGAGAGAGGGACACTTAAGGCCTTTAGAGGGAAGAGCAGCATTATGGGTAGACTGTGTGTGTGTGTGTATGTGTGTGTGTATGTGTGTGTGTGTGTGTTTGTGAGAGTGACAGAGTGTTTTTGTATTGTCCGTTTTGGAACATGAAATGTGTGTGTGTGTGTGTGTGTGTGTTTTAGGAATGACTTCAACAAGATGTGTGTGTGTGTGTGTGTTTGTGTGTGTGAGAGAGAGAGTGTTTTAGGAATGACTTCAACAAGAGGTTTGTGTGTGTGTGTGTGTGTGTGTGTGTGTGTGTGTGTGTGTGTGTGTGTGTGAGGGAGTGAGAGAGAGTGTTTTAGGAATGACTTCAACAAGAGGTTTGTGTGTGCGTACTGTTTATAATATTGGGCAATCTTAGAAATGACTACATGTTTCCGTGTGTGTCTTTTGTGCTGTGCTTTGTGAGGACAAAAACTTGTAATCACACTGTGGAGACTCACTTTCAATCTGGGGAGAGAAATTTGTTTAAAGTTTTGTATTTTTTTTGTTTTGTATAGTTTGTATTGTGTCAACTGTTGACACAATCCAGTAACAATCCAGTAATGTGAGCTATTTAAATTAGCTGATACATGGTTAAACCTCATTAGCTCTTACCAGTGTATCTCTGTGTGTACTTCGTCCACAGAAATCCCACCAATCAGTCCCAGAATGTCCCAGTTAGAGAGGAAATACTGTACATACCGGTACATAACATATATTCTTTGTAAATTTTCAGCGTGTAGCTTGCTAGCTCAAAGTTTGTTGTTGTTACCTGAAGTGAAAGGATTTTGAGAACGACAACACACAGAAAGTGGAAGGGGCGGGACATCACATGCTGGATATTAGGCAATTATCCTGGAAATGTAGCCTACTTCCTTTAATCCAGACTATGCATAATCAGAAAAGAATCAGCTTCATTGGCCAGGTTTGTGTAAACAAACAAGGAATTTGACTCTTTGCTCTCAAAGTACAACACTCACTTAACATATAAAGAATAAAAACAGAAAGGACAGTAAGAAATATAAGAAAATACTATTAAGTATACAGTATAACAATACAATAGAATTTACAAGAAATATACAATAACAATTGAAGAGAGGGAAGGAATAGAGCAATATCAGTATAGTCTGAGATTTAAGAGTTACATATAAATATAGTGCAAGGCAGTTCAGAGCAATGGTAATATATTAATAACAATATTGTAAGGGTGGGGGCTATTTCTGCGCGTTCAACAGAGTGACTGCTTGTGGAAAGAAACTATGTATGGAGTGTTCCTCCTTGTTGTAGCGTGCTAGTGCTCGTATGTACATGTCTGCGTCTAAACACACGTGTCAGAGTTCAGTGTGTTTTCGCTCCCTCTCCGTACCTCCACTCACATCATACTTGTCGTCTGTGTGATATTTCTTTTTCTGCTGCTCTTGTGTCTTGCCGCCTGCCTGGGCCTCCACATTAGGCCAATTTAATTATAGGAGCCTTTCAACAGAACTAATTAG
Organism: Gymnocephalus cernua; assembly: GCA_023631565.1. Taxonomy (NCBI): domain Eukaryota; kingdom Metazoa; phylum Chordata; class Actinopteri; order Perciformes; family Percidae; genus Gymnocephalus; species Gymnocephalus cernua. The sequence goes on from CM042444.1 coordinate 28,560,736, forward strand.
CCAGCGATGCTAGCCCGGCTGAATGAGGGGCGAGGGGAGGTGATTGAAGTTCTGCTACCCAAGGAGAGCATTGTTTAATGGTTTGATTCCCACTTTTCTTATTTAAAAAAAAACTTACAACACAACCTAATGGAATTTGAGGGAGCTGGTTTGCCTCAAAGGACTGTGGGCGGGTGAGGAGTGTAGGCTGCTGAGGAATCATCACACAAGGCTCCATTTGAATTCCTCCGTTTTTAATTAAGAAGCTCCGAGGCTACGACATGACTGATCATCCTCCGTGATAGTCTTAATATGGCATTTCATTTGTGTTTCGCAGCTTGTCTGTTTTTAAATTGGCTTTTTTTCTCCGGGAAAAAGATGTGTCGGGTGATGGTGAGATGCGAGGGGGGGACGTTTACCAAAAAACACATGATCTGGTGTAACTATGTCCTTGTGCTGTTTCTGGATGAGTGCCTAATAGGAAAGTTGGCTCGGATGAAAGTTGACAGCTGGGTGGTTCAGAGCAGGTGTGTCACTCGAATGGTAAAACACATTTTTTTTCTTTACACATTTCTGCATTTTAGCTGTATTAGTTTGGCTCCACAAAGGGAGAATATCGGTCTGTTGGTCCCAACACTCGACAACAAGGCACACAAAATGCGCTTCCGATTGTCTAACAGCGTCTAACCTATGGATGCCCTGAATCCAGATTTTTGGGGTTTGGCCGAATACCAAATCCACTGGTTAAGATTCTGCTGAGTCCTCGTCCCATCCTCCATCCGTCCATTAACACAGTCAACACATTCATGAAGTAAACAACGTCCACAGCAGTGGAGCTGGTAATGGTCATCTGGTTAACACAAGTTTGTAGCGGTGACTGTCCTTCCTTTGCTGTACCTGAAGTTGCTGCATTCTGGCTGCTGTCTGGAGATTCCTTCATGCACAACTTGTATTCTTTCAGATCTTTCATACCAGATGTTGTAACAGCGGCCATGTTGTGTATTGTTTAGGGTCCTCGTCACCACGAGACAAATCGGCGTTGCAGATTGAACGTGTAGCCTGACTTGAATGGCCTTCTTTTGACTGAAAGTTCTGCCAAACAACACTTTTTCTGCTCACCAGTTCCATTTTCACTTTCTCACAGCCGACTGCATTGAACGCTCCACCTACGTAAACACCTTCCTGTAATCAACGGCGCCGTCATTACGTCGACCAGCGTAGTGCAACCCTACGCCTAGTGCAGGCGTAGGGTTCGGTTCAGTGGGAAAACATTCTAAGGTTCGGCAGAAACCCAACCCGTCAAAAAGCCCAATATTCAGCCGGATCTGAAGCCGAATCCTGGATTCGGTGCATCCCTGGTCTAACCCCCTGTCTTACGGCAGTAATGGAGGGGCAATGCTTTGGTTTCAACCCCATCTCAAAAGACGTTACAGCTGTATTTATATTTTATGCTCTAGGTTACCGATTGTTGTTAATAATTTCTCCCCAGTGACAGATCATATTTCTTGATTTGTTTAAATTTTATTTAGCACGTGTAAAAAACAACTACAGTGTTACATATATGAACAATTAAGTAAAAAAGACATGCAAATGAATCAAAGGAAACCCAGAAAACCCTCAAGGGGCTTGGCTTGTTGGGTTCCCTAAAAGCGAACATATTCCTGTTCGATTGTGGCGTTTTTGGAGAAAAAAAGAATGTAGATGTTAATTTCTTCCCACATTTGGATCACATTGCTTCTGGAACCCTAACCTCCAGTTGTATAGTTTAGGGTTTAGGAGCTTTTATTGATATATTTTTTGGTACAAAGTGCTGCTATACTCCGTTACAATCAGTCTTCACCTCAAGGAGAAACATGGTTGCAGCTGTCGCCATGGTCCTGCTCCACGCCCTGCTCCACGCCCTGCTACACCCTGCTACTCCCGGCAGTGCCCTGCTACACCCTGCTACACCCTGCTACTCCCGGCAGTGCCCTGCTACACCCTGCTACACCCTGCTACTCCCGGCAGTGCCCTGCTACGACATGAACTACTTCAACTACTTTTTCTAGTCAGTGATCCATTATCTTTACTGTTATTGCCACAGTTCATCACACCCCCAACCGTCTCCGTCAGACACCACCTACCAAGAGCCTGGGTCTGTCCGAGGTTTCTTCCTAAAAGGGAGTTTTTCCTCGCCACTGTCGCACTGAATGCTTGCTCTTACTAGAATTACTAGAATTGCTGGGTCTTTGTAGATTATAGAGTGTGGTCTAGACCTACTCTATCTGTAAAGTGTCTTGAGATAACTCTTGTTATGATTTGATACTATAAATAAATTTGAATTGAATTGAAACTAAATCAAGTGTAGAGTGCACCATGGGTAGTTCAGAGATGCTGGGAAGAAGAAAAAAGCCAGATAGGCTCTGTCCGTTTAGAAAGCACTAAGTCTCGGCAGGCGGACAGACGGAGTTAGAAATGATATCATTATGGTTTGACTGATTACACTGCCAAGATTCCTGAATGGCAGATCCACCGTAAAACTAGACTCTTAAAGTGTACCGCGAGTATCTGAGTAAGTTGTTGCCGTAGTTGTTCAGTTAACACATACAAACATGAAGTAAACTGACTCATTTATATTCACCCAACAGCAGCTCTCTCTCTCAGCCCCAGCATAAGTCTTTAGCATTTCAGAAACTGAACAGCGTTGCAAACATAATGCAACATAATCACACACACACACACACACACACACACACACACACACACACACACACACACACACACACACAGAAATTGACATGCACACACTTTTAGCTCATTGAGGCTAATTCTACTTGTGCCACCTCACCTCTCAGTGCAATAATGAGGAGCTGGTTTCTCCTCACACGCACACACACACGCACGCACGCACACACACACACACACACACACACACACACACACACACACACACACACACACACACACACACACACACACACACACACACACACACACATCGCAGTGATTAGCTTTGGCAGCACCAAGGCCATCCTGCGCTCTCAGATATAACTGCTTCTCTTTGATAAACATGAGAGCTCAGACACACCGCTGTCTGCAGCTACCATCTGACTGAGAATCACACACACACATACACACACACACACACACGCACGCGCGACCAAGCCTTTGGTCAGTGTAGAATATCTCAGAGTTTGTGAAGCCTGGAGAATATTTCATATGTAGATAAGTCCTAAAAAGGGTGAGATTTGCATATTGGGCTCCTGTTGCACACGGCCCACAGCCACATGTGGTAGGTACATTTTTAATCAGCGAGCAGAGAAGAAATTAATTTGATTTTGGTGGGAGGAGGAGGAGGAGGAGAGATGATGCTCCTCTTTGTTCCATTAGCAGCATTTTGTCAAAACAGTTGAGCTGGATTCAGACAGGCTGTGAAACTGTGTCTTTGTCTCTCTGTGTGTGTGTGTGTGTGTGTGTGTGTGTGTGTGTGTGTGTGTGTGTGTGTGTCCCTGTCTGTGTGTGTGTGTGTGTCCCTGTCTGTGTGTGTGTGTCCCTGTCTGTGTGTGTGTGTGTGTGTGTGTGTCCCTGTCTGTGTGTGTGTGTGTGTCTGTGTGTGTGTCTGTATCCCTGTCTGTGTGTGTATGTGTCCCTGTGTGTGTCTGTGTGTGTGTCCCTATCTGTGAGTGTGTATGTGTGTCTGTGTGTGTGTGTCTGTGTCCCTGTGTGTGTCTGTCTGTGTCTGTGTGTGTCCCTGTCTGTGTCTCTGTCTGTGTGTGTGTGTGTGTGTGTGTGTGTGTGTGTGTGTGTGTGTGTGTGTGTGTGTGTGTGTCTGTACGTGTGTGTCTGTACGTGTGTGTGAGTTTGTCTCTGTACGTGTGTGTGTGTGTGTGTCTTTTAAATATAATCTGCTGTGTGTGTGTGTGTGTGTGTGTGTGTGTGTGTGTGTGTGTATGTGTGTGTGTGTGTGTGTGCTCTACAGTACATGCAGTTGTGTGTGTTTTAAGCATCGTATTACTTTCCTGCAGCTAGTATTTATTAGATTAAACCTCTCCAATTAAACAGGTGTTTTGTCGCCTCATTAAAACGACACCATGTTGTTTGGAGGAAAAACAGAGAAAGACTTTTTAATTTAAGTCAATTGCTTTTTACCTGTTTCATTTCATCCCGGCTGTGTATTCTTCTTTAACCACGTTTGTAATTCATGGCAGGTCTTTGTGTTGTTTATTTTATTTTATTGCCATTTGTATTACACTTCTTATTATTGTCTGGAGGCACTTTTATAACTTTGGAAAGTGTTCTTGAAATTGACTTTGTGATTGTCGATTGTCTCCGTCTGTCTTGCTTTGAGTCAACATTTCTAAAACCTATTTCTTCCTTTTTGTATTTCCTTCTTTCTCTGTTGTGTTCTGTAAAGTTCTGGTCCTCTGCAGAACCCACACCATCCATAGTGACTATCGCAGAGGGAATTGAACCCTCGACCCTGACAGTGTTGGCACCAGAGGCAAACTCTTTTTGGTTTCCTCTGTTAAATCTGTTAGTCGTAAATCTGTCAGCATTTAGCCTCCAAGATAATTTTATTGATTTAAAGGTTTATTTTTAGTTGCAAACATTTCTCCCAAATTCCCCAAATGTCCTCCTGAGTCTGAGGAGGACAAAATCAGGACTTGTAATTACACTCCAAACCAGTGGTTGTCTTTTTTCAATAATGTCCCCCCTTGAACAGTGTTTTAAGCCATGTACCCCCTAACCAGCACAAATCATTTTTGGTAGAAAAAAAAGTCTATATAAAGAGGACGAATACAGCGATGTCAGCCATAGATTTACTAAACAGCCTTGGACCTGGAAAACATTTAAATGATGATGAGGAAAAGGAGACAAAACCTTGGAAAAAGACAGTAGAAAGACGGAAGTAAGGCAAGAATAGGTCGAAACTAACGACAAAACCTTCAAAAAAAAGGTGACAAACTTCATAAACAGCGACATTGTGCAAGATAAAACTCCTTGTTGCTCTGTCTCTCTCTCTCTCTCTCTCTCTCTCTCTGTCTCTCTCTCTGTCTCTCTCTCTCTCTCTCTCTCTGTCTCTCTCTCTCTGTCTCTCTCTGTCTCTCTCTCTCTCTCTCTCTCTCTGTCTCTCTCTCTGTCTCTCTCTCTCTCTCTCTCTCTCTCTCTCTCTCTCTCTCTCTCTCTCTGTCTCTCTCTCTGTCTCTCTCTCTCTCTCTCTCTCTGTCTCTCT
>CM042444.1:28575926-28598426 GCA_023631565.1 Gymnocephalus cernua
GGAAAGAAAAAGGGGGGGGGGGGGGGGGGCGGGATTGTGTGTGTGTGGGCGATGGACGGGAAAGATAAACGGCTCTTCTTTGACGGTGTGAGGCTTCGATAGAAACGGCGAATAAAGGCCGGCTTTCATCGGCCAATGGGCTGTTAGTGACACTGAGGGAACGAGCCAAGCCGATTGGCCTGCAGCCTGAGAACACTTCCTGGGCCAGTTCACTGCACGCTCTGTCACCCCACTATTCTTCCCCTTCATCCCTCCCTCCCTCCCTCCCTCCCTCTCTTTTTCAGTCATTGTCTCTCTCCATTAATTACTCTTCCGCTCTCTCTCACTTTTTCCTGAACATCTTTGTCTCTACTTCTCTGTCTTTCTTCTGCTGACTATACCTCTCTGGCCCTCCCTTGCTCCCTCGCAGCCTCTCTCCTCCTCTTTCTCCCTCTCCTCATCCCTCTATCTCTCCTCTCCCTCACATTATTACTCCCTTCTAACCTCTACCTTACCTCTCCTCTCCCCTGCTTTTTCATGCTCTTCTCCTCTTTTCTTCTCTCCTCACCCTTCATCTTGTCTTCTCTACTATATTTCATTTTCTCTCTCCTCCTCTGTCCTTATCTCCTCTCCTTTTTCCTCACATCATCTTGTCTCCTTTTCCTTCTTTCCTCTTCTGTCCTTTTCTCCTCTCCTTTCCTCACCCCTTACCCTCCTCTCTTCTACCTTTCCTTGTTTCCTCCTCTCCTCCCATCTTTCCTCCTCTTGTTTCCTCTCTTCTTTCCCTCTCTCTTTTCTGTCCCATCACTCATTTTTGCTGCTTTTCTTTCCTTTTACTCCAACTTTCTTATTATCTTAGTTTTTTCTTTATTTTTGATTCTCCTTCCTTCCTTCCTCTCTCTCTCTCCTCTTCCCTCCCCTATTCTCTTCCTCTTGTCATCTTCACCTTCTCCTCTTCCTCTCATATCTTCCCCTTTTTTTATCACATCTCGTTTTCTTCTCTCCTTGCTTACTCTTGGGGGAATTAGTGGAATTGTTGGGTCTTTGTAAATTAGAGTGTGGTCTAGACCTACTCTATCTGTGAAGTGTCTAGAGATAACGCTTGTTATGATTTGATACTATAAATAAAATTTAATTGAAATTGAAAGATTGTTTTCCCTCCTTGTTTCCTCTTGTCTTCTGATCTGTCCTCTCTTCCTCTCCTCTCCATCCCTCTTTCTCATCTTGTCTCCTTTTCTTCTCCTTGTTTCCTCCCATCTTGTCTTCTCTTCCTCTCTCCTCTTTCCTCTCTTTCCATCCTGCCCACTTCTCCCTCTCCCCGTCCTCTTTCCTTTTCTATGTCTCCCTTCCTCCCCCTCTCTCTTCCTCCTCCCTTTTGTCCCTCCCTCCACCCGAGAGCGAAAAGTGAAACGTCATCTTGTCGCGTATCACATTTCCCATGCAAATTGTTTGAGAAGAGTGCACGACGGAAAGAGCTTGAGAATGAACGGGAAAGAAGTAGAGAAAGAGAGTTAGATTTAGAGATGGAGGGAGGAGGAAGGGGGAAGGAAAAGGAAAATCATTTTGCGATGAAGTAGAAAGAGAGAGGGAGCGTCGCTCGGCTGCCTCAGAGATCGATTGCTTTGCGGAGCCCCTGACAGGTGTAATTGTAAGGGCGTCATCTGTTCTTGTTTGCACAAAATACATATTTTTCCTATCCTTTCTCTTTTCTTTCTTATTTTTTTTTTTCTCTCTCAGAAGTCGCGGTGGCGGGTGTAGAGAGGTGGGAGCGCGGCGGCGCCCGTCACCGTCGCCTAATCTTCCCGCCATCATCCCATTCTTGTGCTTGCCACCGGACAAATCCCCTGTTATTTGAACAGATGGTCGGAAATCCATTCTGGTGATAAGTTGCCTCTAGTTAGCATTTAGATTACCTGCAAAAATGGAACAATTTAGTACTCTGCCTCCCAGCATAACTTCCTCCCCTCTCCTCCTTTACGTCCCTCGTTTTCTTCACCTGCCACCTTTGGGTGCCCCCCCCCCCCCCCCTCCCTTCAGCACTATGTCATCTTTTGTACTATAGCTTTGACTCATTGACAAATCACCGCTAACTTTGACAAGGTTGTTAATGATTTGGGAGGGAGGGGTTCAGGAAGGAGAGGAGGAGGGATGTCATAATAGAGGGGAAATGAAAGGAGGGATTCAGGCAAAAGAGAGGAGGAAATGAAGAAACAAAAGGGAGAGAAAGGAAAGAGTAAAGCTTGGGGAAGGAAGGGTATCAGGTGGCAAAACGAGAGGGAGGGATTCAAAAATGAAGGGGAAGATAGGAAGACGGAGATGAAATGAGGGCTTTAGGCTGCTGAAAGAGGAATGGGGGGATGGATGGAAGAATGAGGAAAGGAAATGAAGAAGAGGGAACAAATAAGGAAACATGTAGGAAAGGAGATGTGATTATCTGGATAAGTGAAGGGGAAGAGGAAATGAGGGAAGGGAAGGAAAAAGGAAAGAGGAGAGATAGAGAGAGATAGGGGAAGACTGGAGAGTTAAGAGTTGGGAGGTAAAGGAAGGAAAGAGAGGTGACTGAAAGAAGGGAGGGGGGAACAAAAGGATGTACAGGGAGGGAGGAAGGAGGAGAAGAGCGGATGGACATAAGGAGGAAGCAAGAAGAAGGATTTCATGCAAAGGAGATAAGGAAAATGGGGGGAAGGGGGAGAGAAGGATGACGAGACAGAGGAATGGGAAGATTTGGGGAAAAGAAGAGTCAGAGGGAAGAAAGAAAATAGTTTTAGGAAAAGAGAAAACACCTTTTCTACTTTTTGTTTTTGTCACTTTCAAGATTTCTCTCGTCTCTTGTTTTTTCCTTCTCTCTCTCTCTCTTTAATAGAAACAGGGATTTAGAAAAAGAGAAAAGAACAGATGGGAAACTCTGTTCCACTCTGTTTTTATTTTGTATAATTTAGCTCACTTTCTTTTCCTCCTCTGTTAGCTTCCTTTCTTTTTCATTTTCCACTTTCAAATTTTCTCTCTTCTCCTTCCACCTCTCTCTCTTTCATCGGGGATAGTTTACAGCAGTGTTTCTCAAACCTTTTCAATATTGTACCCCCTTTGAATTACTTTTTTAGACCAGCGCAACACATTTTTGGTAGAAAAAAAGTCTACTGTATATGAAGAGGTATGATACAGAGCTGACAGTGATAGATTCACTAAGCAACAGCCTTTAAACAACACCATTTAAATGTTTAGAATCCATCACTTCATTCATTCATTATTATAGTATAATTATTTTAGGAATTATGCATGACATATTTTTAAATTAGCATTTTTGCAAAATATTCACGTACCCCCTACAGTACTCCAAAGTACCCATAGGGGTACATGTACCCCCATTTGAGAAACACTGGTTTACAGGATGTGGATATATTTGTCCGACAACTGTGGCTTTAACACACACACACACACACACACACACACACACACACACACACACACACACACACACACACACACACACACACACACACACACACCCTCTCACTGATCCAGGTGTGTGGCTGAATATGACTGTGTGTGTGTGTGTGTGTGTGTGTGTGTACACTTAGCTCTTTAGCTAAACTAAAATCTGCGTTCCTGCTGTGTTTAGTTGTTGCTGGTGGCGAAGCCCGAGGATGATCGATCGGTCCGACATTTTAGTTCAGAGGGAGACATCCCAGCGCCGGCTGTCCAGATTACATTGACTCGTCGTGTTCCTGAAGCACATTGTCAGCATCGTCTTCCAACACTCACTTGGTTACTATAGCCCTGGAAGAATTGTCTGAAATGCTCAAATCTCCTAATCCACCTACGCCTCCCTGGTGGTTTGGGGAAATCAAAGCACTCTCAAAGTTACATTTGCAGATGCTATGAGTCCCAGGTACAGCCTTGCTTACTTTTCTCTCCATTTCTGCGCTTTAATTCCTCATGTTGTTGTAAAACTGTCTTTGTAAAAAGTTGACCTTTAAATTAACAATCCGTCTCTCATCTGAAAGATTCCTCTGTTTTTCAAACAACTTTGATTACATTTGGAGGATATACTAAACACAGCACATTTCCCAGTTTACATAACTGTAGAGTAGGACATTATTAAGCTGCAGTCGGCTGTAAACTGTCCTTCTGCTCTTTCAGATTGTTTCTTAGTGAAAACAATCCGATCCAGTGATGGTACAAGAAGTGCAGCACGATCGACTCCTGCTTGAGTGTGTTTGCTTGTGTGTCCCTCTGCAGTCTTTGCATGTATTTGTGCAAAAGTGTATAAGAGATATGTTTCTCCAACTCCTTGCTAAGAAACGGAGGGATGAAAGGATAGACCGATTATCGGAGCCGTTTTTTGGCAGTTTGCAGATGATGTGTATCAGTGTTTTATTAGCCTGATAACCGATGAAGTTAACTAATTAATAGTTAATAGCTACTTTGGCTCCGCTACAGCTCTGTGTCTGTCCCTCTGCTTTGCTTTCACTCACCACTGAGTCTGACTTACTGTCCCGCCCACAACACTATTTGGGTCCTATCTTGCACCCGGCGCAGCACGGCTCAAAGCCCGACCCAAGTGTCTTTACTAGTGTAAGACTGACGCAGTTGTCAGTTTCCCGTCCAGCGTCCACGTCATTTAAATAGCAAATGCACCTGCACCCATCTGTGGCCCATGGGCTGGTCTTACAGGGAGGTGTGTTCAGGTGCATTCTGGGCGTGCTGGTCTTACAGGGAGGTGTGTTCAGGTGCATTCTGGGCGTGCTGGTCTTACAGGGAGGTGTGTTCAGGTGCATTCTGGGCATGCTGGTCTTACAGGGAGGTGTGTTCAGGTGCATTCTGGGCGTGCTGGTCATACAGGGAGGTGTGTTCAGGTGCATTCTGGGCGTGCTGGTCTTACAGGGAGGTGTGTTCAGGTGCATTCTGGGCATGCTGGTCTTACAGGGAGGTGTGTTCAGGTGCATTCTGGGCGTGCTGGTCTTACAGGGAGGTGTGTTCAGGTGCATTCTGGGCGTATTGCTATCTTGAGGCAGCAGGAAGTGATGGCACCATTGACCAACAAAAACCTGGTCTAAAGTCAATAGTGCAGCATTTCATTGTTATTTTAACAGCACATTAGTAAAATGCTCCGAGGCTCGTGCACAGCACGTGCACACTATGCTTGTTACACACACGTGCAGAAGATTACTAATAAAAATATGACAGTGTAAATCCTCCACCATAACAGCAATGCTCCAAGGTCCAAACGCGCCTGGCTTTTAAAGGGAATGGGAGATGACTCTCTGATTGGTTGATTGCATGTTACGCCCAAAACACACCTCTGATTAATGAAGACACTAAGTACAACCCTTTTGAACCAGGCGCACGGAGACTTTTTTCTGCCATCAAAATATAGCAAAAGTAGATTTGGACACGCTCTAAACACACCTGCACCAGGCGCTTCACGCCGTGACCTCAGATCGTTAAAATAGGGCCCTCTCACTCTCGATTATGTTGAAAGTTTCTAACTTTTCAAATACTTGCTTAAAGCATTCGCACATTTAGCTACAAAAGGAAACGTACGGTCACCTTTTGTCAGCTAAACTTTGTCATGTGACCAGTCACCGTGAATTTCGTCTGATATCATACAGCGGTGGGATGTAACTAACTAAGTACGTTTACTCCAGTACTTTACGTAAGAACAAATGTTGAGGTACTTTTTACTTGAGTCTTTTCTTTTCATGCCACTTTCTACTTCTACTCCGCTACATTTCAGAGAGAAATATTGTACTTTTTACTCCACTACATTCATCTGTTACAGCTTTAGTTACTAGTTACTTTACACATTAAGATTCCTGTACACAAAACACATGTAGTTTATGAAATCTGTTTTACTGTAAATGAAACTAGTCAACAATATAACGACCTAAGTACAAATTTGTCTTTACTTTTAATACTTTTAAAATTTACTTTTTACTTTTAATTAATACATTTTCCTGATGATACAAACTTTTACATGAAGTAACATTTTCAATGCAGGACTTTAACTTCTATTTTTACAGTATGGTGTTAGTACTTTTACTCAAGTGAAGGATCTGAATACTTGTTCCACTGCTGCTATCATACGAATTGTTGTGCATACATTTTTTGTATATCATAGGAACCCCTTAATGAGAATGCGTTTACAAGAGACAATGCGATAATTCATTTTCCTGTGAATGAAACAAAAATGTAGTTAAAGAAAATATCTTTAGTTTTAAAGAACCGCTTCAGTGTGTGTGTGTATGTCTTGAGCTTTGAGACCTTTTGCATTCTCTCTCTCTCACACACACACACACACACACACACACACACACACACACACACACACACACACACACACACACACACACACACACACACACACACACACACACACACACACACACACACACACATCCCTGCAGCCCGTTAACCTGTGTCTATCACTTTAAGGGGCAGATGCTGCGTGAGCACAATAATCCTCTGGAGGCTTTTAATGAAAATCTGGGAGGCTGAAAAAAAAAGAGATTTTCTCCATGAGGATCGATGCGGTTTCACATTATTAATACATTAATCTACGCTTCCAGAGATGCCTGATGATGATAATTCCCAGACTGCCCTGCATCTGCTAAAAAGTGCAAACCTGGTTGTCCTGCAGCACGCAGCGCCGAGGGTCAGAGATCCATCATGGCTGCTGCACTGGGCCCTTATGAAGTTCTCTGACCTCAGATGTCACTGTGACACACACACACACACACACACACACACACACACACACACACACACACACACACACACACACACACACACCCTCCTCCACATCCAGAGGCGGCACGTGGTGGCCTTTATCGTGTTTCCTGTTTCTCACCGCTGCCCCACAATCCTTCAGTCTTCCCACAACAGGAAATTAAAGGAGCGCGTCCCAGGCGCCTCGAGCGCCCCTGGACTTTTTTTTTGATTTGTGCGAGGCGATATCGCTAATGAAAATCAGCGCGGCAGCCGGACAACGGGTGCCTGCGCTGATAGAGGAGCGACTTGTTCACCACACAACAGCTGGCGTTTCTCCCAACAAGTGAGAGCTGTAATCGCCCGGGGGGGGTGGGGGGGGGAGGCCGAGAGCGCATGGTTCCCCCCCCTCTCTGATGGATGCAGGGTTACACACAGACCTTCAGGTGTGAATACAAGTCTATGTTGAGATGCTCCAGACTGAAAAATGTGACTTTTGACTTTTATATTTCTGCTGTTTTTTGTTATCTTCCTCAGTTCCTTTTCTGCAATTTTTGTTTCACTCTTTGGTTTCTATTTTTGTTGGCTCTCCCTTCTTCATGTATCTCTTTTTCTCCCCCTTTCTATTCTTTTATTCTTTTATTTTTTATTATTCTTCGTTTCATCCCCACTTTTAGTTTCCCAGTCTGTCTCTCCTTCTTTTTCTCCAGCTTTGCGCTCTTTTTTTCCTCTTCACCTTTCGCCATTTTTTATTCATTTCCTCCACATCTCGTCTCTTCTCTCGTGTCTCGTCGTCTTCCTCCTTTCCTCCGTCTCATCGTTTCCTATGTCCTCTTCTCTCTACTGTCCTTTTCTCTCGTCCAAGCTATCCTTCCTCTTTTCCTCTCAATTCTTTTTCGCTTCACACAATTTATTAGTCTCTATTTGCTCGGTCTTTCTTTGCTCACTTACTCTTACCGTCTCTTGTTTTTCATTCATGCTGTCTTTAACATCTCTTTCTTCCCCTTCGTTTCTTGTATCTCCACTTTGTACTTTACTCTCTTATTTGAGGTTTTTCCTGCAAACTTTTACTGTCGCTCTCTCTTCATCAGTCTTCTTTGTCCGTTTTTCATTCCTACCCTCGTCTACCGCCGTCCCTCTCTCTCTCTCTCCCCCTCTCCCCCTCTGTCTCATCCTCCTCTCCTGTCCTCTTTTTCTCTTATTATTTCTGCCAGTATTTAGTGAGCTGCATTCAGACAAGGTCATGGAGCAATTTGTGTATATATGTCTGTGTGTGGCCGCCTCTCTGCCTCGTCTCAACCAGGCACTCAGCCAACAAGAGAACGTCTTGATCCTGCACTCAGGACATTGTGTGTGTGTGTGTGTGTGTGTGTGTGTGTGTGTGTGTGTGTGTGTGTGTGTGTGTGTGTGTGTGTGTGTGTGTGTGTATGGCATTTGTTTGGCTGTACAGAGAACAGTATAATATGTAATGCTCTAATGGCTGAAGGGAGAGGTATGGTGACTTTCAGCATAGCAAATCTTTATATCTGTCCTGCTGAAAGGGTGTGTGTGCAAAGTATGTACTCACTCATTCACTTCTGTCTATATAACAGACATATAGGTTATATTTATACGACATTAGGCGAGAGGTTAGCCGAGAAAAAGTGAGCATCATGCGGGGACAACAGTTAAGTTTAGGCACCAAAACCAGGTTTGGATTAAAACACAGGAACAAACTACCGTTTCCTGAACACCTGTTTCCTGGGTGGAAGTCTTGTGTTTTCTCCTTAACTTCTTCAGGACATGACCACCTGTTTCCTGGGTGGAAGTCTTGTGTTTTCTCCTTAACTTCTTCAGGACATGAACACCTGTTTCCTGGGTGGAAGTCTTGTGTTTTCTCCTTAACTTCTTCAGGACATGACCACCTGTTTCCTGGGTGGAAGTCTTGTGTTTTCTCCTTAACTTCTTCAGGACATGAACACCTGTTTCCTGGGTGAAAGTCTGGTGTTTTCTCCTTAACTTCTTCAGGACATGATCACCTGTTTCCTGGGTGAAAGTCTTGTGTTTTCTCCGTAACTTCTTCAGGACATGAACTCTGCTCTCCCTCTTGAAAGCTCTGTGTTTTAGGAGCCAACCCCCCCCCCCCCACACACACACACACACACAAGGATTTTCATGCTCTTATACAGCAGCAGTCAATGTCAGTAATACTGACAGTAATAAATACGTGGAATGCATACCAACTACAGTGCTTTACTTTTCGTTGCTAAATGTCCGAATGCTTCATGAGAACAGCCTGAGATTTTGGACACTAATTACTAATTATCATGTTGTGACATAATAAAATTGCATTGGGATTGTATTGCAGAAAGCAGCCTACATGCCGTGGACATGACTTATTTTTGATTCCATTGTGTGACTTTTTGAGGGCACTATAAAGTGCATGAGTTATTTTGTACACAGCCATACAGTATTTTGAACATTGGACAGAGCCAGGCTAGCTGTTATCTCCGAGGGGCCAGGCTTCTCTCCACAGAGTGAAGCCTCCTATGGCGGCATTTTAATGCTACCAGACTCTCACCCCTGTTAGCATCCCATTGACTGCCATTCATTTTGGCGTCACTTTGACAGCCAATAACTTTACATCTGAAGCGTTTAAAGACTTTATTTGCCCGTTGTTTATTTCTTAAGAAACACGACAATGTATAAAAGACTCCATTACCTTGTACCTCACGTTATGGCTCCGTAGCAGACGTTTTTATAAAAACAGGCTAACAATTGCGTCATAACCAAGCGACCTACTGTCTCATAGTAGAGGAATTACCGTTTTCGACGTACATTAGCTGTTTAGTTTAATTAATGTTAACTAGCATTTTAGTTAGCAGTAATTAGCCTGTACCTATGTTATCTCCTTACATATACCTACGCTCTCTGTCTCTGCAAGATTGGGAATGATTGAGATTTCTGTTGGCACAGCTACCAGAAGACTTACAACGTTCAGACACGTTGCTCACGTCACATCTACGTCATCAAGCTCAGTTTGAGGCTGCGCAGTAACGCTCGAGCCTCACCGGAAAAGTGCTTCTAATGGACTTCACTGGTCTCCGTCCAGAGCAACGGGATCTGTTGGTCCATTTTATATACTGTCTTTGGTTATTCGACAGTCTTTATGCTAAGCTAGGCTAACGACATCCTGGCTCCAGCTTCATACCAAACACACAGACGTGACCTGTGTCAAACCCTTTACAAACCATAGTTTGAGAATACAGTTTTCCTTATTCTTTACAAACCTTCAGCTATACTTTCTATCTCTCTCTCTGTTCTACTTCCAGTCAATGGAGCTCACCCACACTGGTCTCTCTCTCTCTGTCTCTCTCTCTCTCTCTCTCTCTCTCTATCTCTCTCTCTGTCTCTCTCTCTCTCTCTCTAATTTGACCAGAATATTTTGCTTTAATGCATCTTTTTAAATAAAGTCAGCGTTAATATTCAAAACCGCAGCTTATCAATGTTTCTCTCTTTGCAAAGCAGCCCATAAATATTAATGCAGATTGGCCACGCTTCCTCGATGCGCCTCTGCATCGCCATCTTCATGCATAGACCTGTGTGTGTGTGTGTGTGTGTGTGTGTATTTTTTAAAGAATGTGTGTTTGTAATTATTGTCTGTGTTTGATTGTGTATGCAGTCGATCTGCAGTTTGTCTGGGAATTTGACTTTATTTCTTTATTTCTGTGTCAGTTTGTTTCTTTGTCTGTGTGTGTCTCAGTAGTTAAAAGTGTGTGTGTGTGTGTGTGTGTGTGTGTGTGTGTGTGTGTGTGTGTGTGTGTGTGTGTGTGTGTGTGTGTGTGTGTGTGTCTGTGTCTATGTGTTCAGAAGAATGATAAAGAGAAGCTAAATGGCCCTGCAGTAATTCTTTTCAGGAATAATTGCCCTGCATGTGGTCCGATGCTCACACTCAGACTCACAACACAAACACAGACACAAAAGCTGAAAGTGAGCAAACACACACACACACACACACAGACACACACACACACACACACACACACACACACAGACACACACACACACACACACACACACACACACACACACACACACACACACACACACACACGCACGCGCACACACACACACACACACACACACACACACACACACACACACACACACACACACACACACACACACACACACACACACAGACACATGCCATATAATGCAGATACATTTGAAATGCATCTTTATCTCTCTCCATTTTGGGATTTAATCGACACGTCATTCCCCTGAAACACAGATCTGCCAAAACAAGAAGCTTTTGGAAAATGTTGATGTATAGCTCTAAGACCTTTTTGTGTCTGCTAGTAAACCAAATATCAGGGTCAGCTATTGTGAAAACAGAACAAAGTATACAGCACTGTTTTTATCAAATCTGATATATTTCAGAACAAATGTCATAAAAAAAATAAATACAGATAACAGAATGGATGGAGAGAAACTTAAACATTCAGAAAGAGAGGACACGTGAAAGAGAGGAAGTGATGAGACAGGGGAAGAGAGGGAGGAAGAAGAGGAGGTGTAAAAGGTAGACAGTGATGTAGTGAGCTGTTGAGTTCTTCTGAAAGCTGATGGAAATGAACACACACACACACACACACAGACACACACACACAGACACACACACACACACACAGACACACACACACACAGACACACACACACAGAGCATCGTCATTGAAAACCCATACATATGAATTAGCCAACCGTTCATGTGTCAGTGTGCGCTTGAGTTCCATGTTGTGCGCATGTCAAAATGTGTCCGATGTCACGAGCAGGTACATCCGGCGGAATTTCCGGTGGCACCGGAGCAATCCTGGAAATGAAACATCGTGGATATAGACAACATTAAGAGCGACTATGGTAGAGAATAGTATGAAAGACCTAAAATCTGTGTAAGGAGGCAGGTTTGGGAGGTGGATGGGTCAAACAACACAGGACTTTCACCCAGGAGACCAGGGTTCATGTCCTGTTCTTGTCCTGCGTGTCACTGAAACATACATTTTGTAACCCCACCCCCCATCTAAACCTAAAGCTCCTACACATGATAAGCAGTTTGCTCTCCGCGCACCGCTAGGTAGGGCGCAGAGCAAAGCGCAGCGCAGGTATTCATCATCAAAGGTGGCAAGGAAGCTATTTCCCGTTGCTAGGTAACGACATGCTGTTATCTCATTGATAACGTTTTCGTAAGGTCAGCGGCAACTATAGTTACATTACAGTTACACCCACCTTTTTCAGCTGCAAAATTGAAGTGACATTTACATTAATCCATCAATAATTTTTGTACTTTTACTTAAGTAACATTTTGAATGCAGATAATTTACCAAGTATTTCTAGTCCTATTACTCACTAAGCTCTGAGTACTTTTACCACTGCAGTAAACCAACCATGCCAAACACTTGTGATTTGTGAAATTGTGCTGGGCAGTTTTCACTGCTTTCTGATGTTTTATGCAGACCAAACAATCGAGAAGATCTGCAGATTAATCAATAATGAAAATAATCGTTTGTTACTGCCCTAACTTTTTGGCTACCATGAACCTTTAGCACTTGAAAGAATCATAGAAAATGCTTGAAGAACCATTCCCTAAATATAGAGGTTCTTCAATTGGTGATGGCTCTTTGAAGAACCGTTAAAGAACCATTATTTTTCTGTGTGTAGGTCAATGTTGAAATAATTTGAGCTTTGAGCGCAGCGCAAAGCGGCAAATCCAAGCGACGCCAGGGGTAGCGCAGCGCATAGTTGGGCGCCACCGCCCCCCCCTTGGAGTTAAGCTTTTTTTTGAGAAAAGAACAAAGAACGGCACTGAAGTAAGTCTTAAAAAAAGAAGATGTGTTTGGAGTTTTGCCGACCGGATACAGCAAAAGTTGAATCTATCAACTAGCGTTGCTCTGGTTGGTTGTAGCTCTATCCTGTTGCATGCAGAGGGAGGTTGAAAGACAACCGTTTATCCCGCCCCTCGGATTGAGCTCTGTTAATGGTGAGTCCCCAGACCCAACATCTGGATGTGGGTCTGGCTTGTCAGGCTAATGCAGTGTGTCTTGCAACGAATAGCAGTGGGAGTAGGAGTGGGAGAACGCATACTCTTACATTGTAATTTATTAGTGTCAGAATCCTTATGAATCACCCATTTAAAATGTACTAGTATGTCATCACAGGCCTGTGAATTGAAGTTATATTGAACAAATATAGGAAGTAGTAATGCTGCGTTGAACATTATTTGTATTTATTATAGTCTGATTTCTGCACATTCCCAGTGCGTGCTTGTTCCGTTCAGACACATTAACACATTATTAAACATTGAGTTCATTTTTGGCAGCTGTTTCATCTTTTTTTTCCTCCTGCTGTCGCGGTGTTTCTGACTCCTGCTCGGCTGTAAAGGACCTTGACAGTCATTGGTTTTAGGACTCCACGCTGTTTTTCACTGCAACTGTATTAGTCCTTTATGTGTAATGAAATTCACACATATATACTAAAGGTGTGATTAGCATATATATTGTATTGACACAGTGGCAATATGTTCTCTCTCTCTTTCTTTATCTATCTATCCGTCTTTTCCTCTCTCTACACATTTCTCTCTTTCGTTGTTCTCTCCATCCCCCCCTCCTTCCTTTCCTTTCTGTGTTTGTGTTACACTTTGAAGTTTAGCTGCGCGGCTTTCTGTATTTTTTATCTGCAGAACACGCGGCCCGCCACACTGCTGCGATTATTTACAGTAAAGGGGGCGGAAATACAAACATTGCCACAGACAGCTTATCCCCCCCCGTATTTCATGTTACATTTCCACAGCTCAGCTGAGCCTGTTATTTATGTGATTTACTCATGTACAGTGAAGAGAAGACTCAGTTTCATCACAATCACCCAACATGGCAGAGGTCAGAGGCTTTGATAGGGTCAGAAATAAAGTTTGCTCTCAGGTTTTATCTTTCACTCTACTATATGTTTTTTCATATTTGTGTTTTTTACCCTTCACAGTAACACAGCATCTTCAGTCACACCCTTCACTCTACCGGCAGTATTAAGAACAGCTGAAGCCACCGTGTCTTAAGAAGCTCGTGGTTTTATTGTTCACCATTAACTCACTTTACGTCGTCTTCGCCATCTTTGCTATCTGTTTTCCCTCCCTCGCTTTTCCTCACACAGCCACACTCGTGCGCCAAGTTACTCCGACTCTGACATCGCCGCCGCTCACTCTCCTCGCTTCACTGACGTCACTCAACGCTCCTGCCATTCTCGCTCTGACTTACCCCGATTTCCCACTGGCCGTGCTCCGTTCTGCGTTCTGCATGCTGCGTTCTTAACTGTCACGTGACCGGTCGGCGGCCACTGTCATTTCGTAAGATATTATACGGATTGTTGTGCGTGACTTTTCGTACAATATCAAAATTGAGAATGCTTTGCAACGCTATGTCCAGTACAGTATGTACTTTTTATGAAGACAGCCTGCCTCTTTATAGCCCTCTTCTTTTTTTAATCCTGTCCTTTTTCCTCTTCTCCTTTTTATTTTAGTTCAGCAAGCTTCATTGTTGTTAAAGGTGCCGTAGGTAGGATTGAGAAGATCCAGGATTTAGTCAAAAAATGTGAACGTCGACAACTTCTCAGTCCCTCCCCCCTTTCCACTAAAGCCCAAAACTGTCTCCTAAGCCCCTCCCCCCACAAGGGAGAGTGAATGCGTGTGAATGAGCAGTGATTGGACCCCCCCCCCCCCCCCCCCCACACACTCCAGGCTGTAGGTGGAGCCAGAGGAGCTGGATTTATTTTAAATGACCTGCTTCATGTAGTTCTACTAGAACATAGGGTCAGTTTCAGATAATAGGACAGAAAGGTAGTTTATAAGGCTTACCTACTGCACCTTTAAACTTTTAAAATGAAGTAAGAAACACCGGAAAGTACAACTGTGAAAATATACCTCAACTATACATTTACCAATTAGGATTTACTCACTTTATCCAGAAACATTTAGTTTGGTACCAACCCATTCAATGGAATGAATGTTGAGATGTTTCTCTACAGTAGCTTATTGTTTTTTTTTATTAAATTTGAAGTGGAATAAGAAGTTTTATATAAGCTTTGTGTCATCTGCTAGGGTTTAGCTTCAGAAAGCAGAACTAGTCTCTCTCTCTCTCTCTCTCTCTCTCTTTCTTTCTTGCTCTCTTTCTTTCTTTCATTCATGGTGTCCATTAGCGCTCCTCTGTCTCTTGCCAGCCATTCACACTTCCCATGGAGACAGAACACACACACACACACACACACACACACACACACACACACACACACACACACACACACACACACACACACACACACACACACACACACTGTGTTAAGTTCCCTTGGTTACTGAATGCCTTTTTCATTGACTGTCCGTTACCATGGAAGTGAAAGGAGGAGAGGGGCGAGAGGATGATTAGAGGAGAGAAGGAGGTATAGGAGATGATGAAAAGAAGGAGAAAGGTAACAAGGGAAACGAGGAGGGAGTAGAATAGATGAAGGGATCATTAGTGGAGGAGGAGACAAGAATGAGGGGAAGAGAGGAATGTTGAGAAAGGAAGGAAGGAAGGAAGGAAGGAAGGAAGGAAGGAAGGAAGGAAGGAAGGAACGAAATGGAAGAGGGTATAAGGGGGGAAAAGAAAGGAAAGGAGTACAGAAAGATGCTTAAGAAAAAAGGAAGAAAAGAAAGCAACAGAGAGAATGTAAAGAAAAGGGAGAGAAGTACTGTAATGGAAAAAATGAAAGGAGGGGAGGATAAATTCCTTTGGTTCTCTTTTCCCCCTTCTATACGCCATCTTCTCTTCTCACTTTCTTTTCCTACATCCCCTCCATCCCCCCCCCCCCCCCCCCCCTAAAACAAACACGACACATTGTGTGACATCTAACGGGCTCAAGATGGAGATTGTGTTGTAAAAGAAGTGACTGTTCACTGCTGTTGGATCGGGATGATTTCCCTTCAAAGGGAAGTTGATTTGTGGATCAGATAAAAATGATTTGGTCCAGCAGAGAAAACACTCACACACCGTGAACACACACGCTTTGGACTGCCATAGCTATGCATAAATACATGCATAATCTGTGGAGAACGCATGTGTGTGTGTGTGTGTGTGTGTGTGTGTTTGACGGTCTTAATTGCTGTCGCACACACACACACACACACACACACACACACACACACACACACACACACACACACACACACACACACACACACACACACTCACAATAATCATTTAGCTGAACTGAGGAGTTCAGATTGGAGAATCAGTGGACGACTGCAGCTGTAAATCTTTGTCTCTCTCTCATCCTGCCTTTCCTTTAACCACAGGCGTAATTTAAAGGTCACAACCCCCCCAATAATCAAAACTGGCCAGTGCCACCCACCCCAAAAACCTTTCCATAAATAAATACCTTGCACCATAACTTGATGCAGAAAAGGCACAAATTGTTGCCTAAAAATTCACCAGAATGCAGGAAATTAAGTGTTTGATGCTCAAAATTTGGAGGTTTCATCCTCTGTTTTCACCTGACAGCGATGATAGATATACAGATATATTGCAACTTTATAAGAGCCATCTAAATAATGTTTATAGATTGTTAAGAACACAATTATGAATACTTGGCATTATGAACTATCTATCTTCATTTATGAACTAATTATTTATAAATAATTATTTAACATTACACTAAACCAGGGGTGTCAAACTCAAGTTCACTGAGGGCCACACTGGACAATAAGAATCACATGAAGGGCCAGGCATGTTTAGTTTATTCACGTGCGTTTATTTCATCGAAAAAGTCAAACAGGGCCAAAAAACGTGAGAAAAGCGACAAAACATTGAAAAAGCTACAAAAACTAGGTGGGCAAAAATGTATTGAACCTACATTGATACGTGGACCATATCAAAATCTGCGAGGGGCCAAAATGGGCCAAAAAAACGTGGCAAAAACACTGGGAAATAAGGTCAGAATAGCGGGCCAAAAACGTGGTAAAAGTGGAAAAAACATCGGGAAAAAACATCGGGAAAAAGTGACAAAATCTTTGAAGAAAGCGACTAAACATTGAAAATGCTACAAAAACTAGGTCGGCAAAAATGTGAACCTACATTGATATGCAATATTAAAATCTGCGAGGGGCCGGATTCGGCCCGCGGGCCTTGAGTTTGACACATGCACTAAACTAATGACAAAATAGCATCAATTCTAGCATTACTAATAATAAGTAAACATTATAAATCCTTGTTGAATTTGTTGTTAGCAGTAAAATAACTATAAACTAAAGTGTCCTGTGATAGAAGGTGAACCCTGAAAAGCAGACTCAGATATTTAAATTGAAAACTAGTGCAGTGTCAAAATGCAAATACACATTATATAGCATGTACACACACACACACACACACACACACACACACACACACACACACACACACACACACACA
Source organism: Gymnocephalus cernua (assembly GCA_023631565.1). Taxonomy (NCBI): domain Eukaryota; kingdom Metazoa; phylum Chordata; class Actinopteri; order Perciformes; family Percidae; genus Gymnocephalus; species Gymnocephalus cernua. The sequence goes on from CM042444.1 coordinate 28,593,077, forward strand.
CACACACACACACACATTAAACACACATTATATAGCATATACACACACAGACAGACATAACACACATCACACACACACACACACACACACACACACACACACACACACACACACACACACACACACACACACACACACACAGACAATGTCTATTGTTAGAAAAATACATCCATAAAGTGTATAAAACATAAGGTTTGAAATCACGAAAATGCGCAGAATTTAAATTTAAATTTATTTAAAATTACAGATAATATATTTGAATATTTGGCGTATTTGTTTTCACTGTATGTCTATCAGAGAGTTTTTTTTTCTCTGTGTCAGTTCTTTCTCCTCTTCCTCTCCTTGCTGCAAATCAGATATGACAGGAAATATTGTCCTTGTAATGGAGACGCTGGGGCACTCTGCCTCTGTGTCTGACACACACACACACACACACACACACACACACACACACACACACACAGCTCTGTATCGACAGAATGAAATGCACCCCTGTGCACGCACACAGATCACAGGCTCGAACCAACTCATGTTGAATTATTTTCCGTTTGTTTCTGTCCGTCTCTTCCTGTCTGCCTTGTACAGCTGATCATCTGATCAGTTTCACTGGTTAACTGCCAGTCTGCCCAGTAAACTGCTGTGTGTGGACACGACAGTTTTTATAACCTACCCGGACAAAGTAGCATCTGATTTTAATCCAAGCTACCATCTTTTTCCAAACTTAACTAAGAATTGTTTGAGCTCAAACGTAACCAAACTGTGATGTTTCAACAAAACTGTGTTTCATCTGTGCTAATGCTGGGAACAAGCAAATTGTATCTTTATAGTTGTAGCCATACAATGTGACAGACTTAGGTTAATATTTCACCAGGTCCGAGGGCTAGAGGGATGTGTTAAGTAGCAGGAGATTAGACTACATGATGTCCTAAGTTGGAGACCCAGTGTAAGTTCTGGATGTAACAAAATTAAGCTAGCCATTAAAGCATACGTGATTTTGACACGCTTTGAATTCATAAGATTTAACAATACAGTAGTAGGGACAGATCAGATGGCCAGAGACTTGAGACTCGACTTGGACTTCCAAAAAATGACTTGTGAACATCCCTGTGGTACAGTCACAATATATATTTTTGGGTTAATAATTATGTTGGATATCATCCAAAACTGAAGCAGCAGTCATAGAAAAGCAAACTAAACTAAAAGGCCAAATTGAATCCATGAACGTTTCGAGCTGAACAGTTGATTGTGTGTTATGAGTTACAGTGTTTATCTTCTCTGGGCTTTTCTTTAACTTAAAGTGCAGTCACAATACATATTTTGGGTAGATGATTATGTCGGAACAAATAAATCTTTTGACATCCATCTGCAGTGTGACAGTTTAACCCCGATGGAGACAAAGAGGACGTGCGTTGTTTTTTCCGACTTTTGTGCCGAATGAAACTTCCATCCCTCTCCGCGTCTCTCTGTGGATTTGTACGCTTCTAAAACGTCTCTATTCCCCCCCAAAATCACTGTTTTCAAAAGCCGACATCGACAAAGGAAAGTCACCCCCACCCCCCTTCGCTCTTCTCCTAAAATAACACGCTACCACTTTTTCTTTGTGTCTTTTAAACCGCGTTTTAGTTTCGCCCTTCAACTTGGACTTCAATCCCGCGCTCAGATGTCATCTACCTCGATGTTTTGCCCCCCCGAAAACTTCAGTCCAAGATTTATTCCCTTTTTTTCCAAGTTGACGTCTGGATGGAGACGGATGTTTTTCACTTCTCCTTGACTCCGAAGGATCAGGAGACGGAGGGAGGGAGGGAGACGAGGAAACGACAGGGAGATGGAGAGGATAAAAAACGGCAAAGAACAGAATAATGGGATAACAGAGACAGCGAGGAAAGAGGGACATTTACAGTTTTAAAACTTGTATTGACTTCCTCATCTTACAGATTAACTCAGAAACAACAGACATGGAGAGGAAAGAGCAGAGGTAGAACGTAAAAGTAAGAAATTACAATTACTGGCGTTACTGTAATAGAGAAGTTTCTTTGCGTGCTTTTACTTTTAAAGCAACAAAAACAAAAACGTTTAAAAGAAGTAACAAAAACATAAAAAATAAATAAAAATGTTTAAATAAAGCAACAAAAACATAAAAAATAAATAAAAATGTTTAAATAAAGCAACAAAAACATTAAAAAAAACAAAGAAATGTTTAAAAAAGCAATAAAAACGTTGAAACGTTGCTTTTACTTTTTAAAGTAGATTTTATAATCTGTCCTGTTTTCTTTTACTTGTTTAGTTTGAAGTGTTGTACTTAAATGAGCTTTCTACTTTTACTTAGATTTCATACCGGTAATTTTACTTACTTTGACAGTTCATCAAAGTAATAGTACTTTTACTTAAGTAGAACATTTTTTGTACTCTTCCCACCTCGGGGAAAGAAAGGTTATGATGCGACAATATTTTTCTCATAACAGACAGCATCTTTCCCACGTTTTCCTCCAATCACAGCGCTGGGTAAATGCCTCCGATTGGCTGAGATGTGATGGGCAGAACGACGGCAGGCGACACAGAGGAGCATCAGTCTATCCAACACACACACACACACACACACACACACACACACACACACACACACACACACACACACACACACACACACACACACACTCCCTCTCTCCCTCTCTCTCTCTCTCTCTCTCTCAGATAACTATTAACACAGATGTGAATGGAGACGGACAGAAAGAGAAAAAGACAAATCTGTCCTTCTTTATCAGCTGCGTTAAAACGAACTGGTTTCACATTAAACACTTTTATCAGCCAGACGTCTCTTTAGTGGATTTTAAATGGGCTCTTAGCAAGGTTAAAGCAGCTGCAGTCTGCCTCTCTGGGAACAGAACTTCCACTTGTGCATCTTTTTAAGCTAAATCTTTTATATATTTCTGTGGAGCATTTTCCAAAATAAGATGTATTCCCTTCCTTCCAGACAGCCGTTGGTTTCAGTTGATTTGTATAAAAATCAGCTAATGTCTACCGTACACTAGAAGACTTTGAACAGATTTTAAAAAGACTGAAGTCTGACACCATCTCACATCTAACGTTAAAGACTGAGGAACTTTAAAATACATAGACGTGTCTTTCAGTGTTTTAACAAAAAAAGAGAGCTGACAGTTTAAAATAGCAGCTGTCGAGACGAATGTTGGACCAACACATGCCTGCTGAAAGGGGTTGATGGGATCGTCACGGTCAGTGGGTCAGTCTGCTTCTTGTTGCAGGGTTTTGGCGTTTTGGCGAAGCAACACAAATCAGTTTCCATTCTACCTGTTGTCCAGTGTGTTTGGCACTTCCTCAACATGTGTTCAATGTGGGAGCCTTCCTGTTTGTTGGGGGGGAAAGTTGTTTTTTGTGAGGCGTCTGGCCTTTGTTTGTTACAATGTTTCCAATCCTTATTCATATGGGTCGGGGGGGTGGGTTGGAAATAGAAGATAGTAGGGCTGCAACCAGGGATGCACCGAATCCAGGATTCGGCTTTGGATTCGGCCGAATATTGGGCTTTTTGACACAAATTTTTTCCCACCGAACCGAACACTAGGCGCGCTACGCTGGTTGACGTAATGACGGCGCCGTTGATTACAGGAAGGTGTTTACGTAGGTGGAGCGTTCAATGCAGTCGGCTGTGAGAAAGTGAAAATGGAACTGGTGAGCAGAAAAAGTGTTGTTTTCAGTCAAAAGAAGGCCATTCAAGTCAGGCTACATGTTCAATTTACAACGCCGATTTATCTCGTGGTGGCGAGGAGCCTAAACAACACACAACATGGCCGCTGTTACAACATTTGGTATGAAAGATCTGAAAGAATACGATTTGTGCATGAAGGAATCTACAGACAGCAGCCAAAATGCAGCAACTTCAGGTACAGCAAAGGAAGGACAGTCACCGCTACAAACTGGTGTTAACCAGACGACCTTTACCAGCTTTGCTAGCCCTACACCCAACAAACAATGGGCCTCAGATCACCCACGAGCCAAAGCCATTCATGCAGCAATTGGGAAAATGATAGATAGGATTCGGTTTCAGATTCGGCAGAATCGCAACAAGTGGATTCAGTATTCGGCCGAACCCCAAAAATCTGGATTCGGTGCATTCTTAGCTGCAACTAACGATTGTTTTTATTGACAATTAATCCGTTGATTACTTTGGGTACAAATAATCTGAGAATGATGAAACAAAGAGTTCCAAACATTGGGGGAAGTGTGAGTTGTGTTCGGGTGTTCCCTGTCAACTTCTAAAGTTGTACATTCCCCAGTTTAGGAAAATGAATTTGCTGTCAAAACAGCCAAACAACTCATTGATTATAACAATACTCAGTTCTTGGCAGCTTATTTGGGGTTCCCCATTTCACGCAGCATACATACAGTTTGATCATTGTACTTTCAATGATGACGTGTGAATAAATAAATACTGTAGGCCTACATATGCATATTTGGATCATGGAATTAGGGCTGCGACTAACGATTATTTTCCTTGTTGAATAATCTGTGGATCAGTGTTCCTCAAAGCCCGAGATGACGTCCTCAAATATCTGACTCTGTGTTTATTATATACTTATACTTTACTACTATAGACTTTTTTTCTTGATTGACCTCAAAACGTTTCAGACTTGACGTGTTTCCCAAAAAGCCCAAGATGACGTCCTCTAATGTCTTGTTTTGTCCTCAACTCAAAGATATTCAGTTTACTGTCACGGAGGAGAGAAGAAACTAGAACATATTCATCTTTGCAGCTCTAGCTTTTAAGGACGTATGGAAGGAAAGAAGAAAGGAAGTTGTAATAAAACAATGATGAATGAGTGGAGTGATCGAGGAGACATATTACCATCACAAAAGAAGTGTGACATCATGTAAGAGTAATTTGGTACTTTATTCAATCATCTGAACAAAGGAGACAGCCATGTGTACATACAAGACGTATGTATCCATAGTGTCTAAAGTAACATATGAGTGGACCGTGCTTTATACATTTTGGTGGTCACAGAAAACAGCCTCCACACCTTATATGGACGACTCTGTTACCTGACGCTTTAGTCCTGACAGAGGCAATCTTAGAATAGGTGACCACATGCATGTTGTAAACGGCTCTTGTGTCCTTCACCCCATATAAGATACATTTAAACCCTGAATGCTGGAATGTCAACCTATCAGAAGTATGTAGGGACGGAAAGAAGAAAGGAAGTACGTAGGGAAGAAGGTAGGGAAGAAAAGAAGAAAGGAAGTACGTAGGGAAGAAGGTATAGGAAGGAAACAAGAAAGTAAGTAAGGAAGAAGATAGCGAAGGAAAGAAGAAAGGAAGTATGTAGGGAAGAAGGTA